>VWZX01006094.1:2313-44100 GCA_013399015.1 Galbula dea
CCCTTCCCTTCCCTTCCCTTCCCTCATCAAGGAGGAAATATTATTTTAACTTTAATTATTTTAATCTTTGAAACGATTTCAGCTCTATTTCAAGTCTTAGCTTGTGAATTTGACAAGGACTAAGGTTATTTTACAAAGAATCCAGCCATGTTTTTTGCCAAAGTTAGAAATAACCCTTTTAACTTGTTCTAGACATAGCCCGTGCGTTTGAACGTGAAAGGATGACGTTAAACCCTTGCTTTGAGCAACCTGATCTAGTTGCAGATGTCACAGCTACTCCATCACTTAGGTACTAAATTCCAGAGATCATTTGGTGAGTGTGCTCTGCAGGGGATTGTGAGGCAATATCAGATATCAAATAAAGGAGTAAATACAGCCACATGGCTTGGTTGTTCCAAACCCCTTATCTCAAGAATGAAGAATCATCTAGTTCAACCCCCATGCTCCAGCAGGACACACACAGCAGCTTGCCCAGGGTCACCTCCAGCTGCCTTGGGAATCTCACCCCAGAAGGAGACTCCACAGCCTCTCTGGGCAGCCTGGGCCAGGGCTCCAAAACCCTCACACCAAACAAGTTTCCCCTCCTCTTCTGGTAGAACCTCTTGGGTTCCAGTTGGTGCCCAGTCCCTTGGCCTGTCCCTGGGCACCACTGAGCAGAATCTGGCCCATATATTTCCATATATATGTTTATAAAGTTCAGCCCTGGGTATCAGACACACATTGGGATGTGTTTGCATTGCTCCCCAGCTGCAAAGCTCACATCTATCTATCTATACCTCACATGCATAGGATTGATCTGTAAAATCTGTAAATACAGCTGTAAAATTGCTGTATTCAGAAAGATGCAGGTGTGTACGTATTTATGGAAAGCTGATATGTAAATACACATGGTTTTGTTTCTTTATAAGCAATAGAAGTACTCTATGTGGATCATTGATAAGCAGCATTTAAATGACTGGCATGTGTTTATGGCAGGTACATAGACATTTGTATGAACAGGGTGCTATAGCTCTCTTCCCTTGCATTCTAAGAGAGTTTGCTAACTGCTGGAGAGAGACATAGATCTTAATAGCTAAGGCACAGATTCACAATCTATATTTAAATATTATCTATACCCACATAGATGAATATATGCAGGTATAGATCAGTCTATCAATACATATATTGATAAATATACCTGTATGTTTATATATATATATACCTGTATATCTATACCTACTCATATATATACTGGTATATATCAATATATACAAATCTATATCACTATATCAATCCCTATATTGATATATATACCTGTATATCAATACATACAGCTCCATATCAATNTAGATGTATTTATAAATAGATATAGATACACAGATATATATCAATATATTAATACTTATGTTGAAATTTATACCTGTATATCAATATATACTGATATCTACACCTTTATATATCAATATATCAATACCTATACAGGTATATATACCTATATATAAGAATATACATAGATATATTCCTGTATATCAATACACACTGATATTTATCAACATATAGAGCTATATGCCAATATAGGATGAGCAGAGGACTGTCTGGGGATTTCAAACAGCTACCTCTATGTTTTGTCCTCAGCCTGTAGTCTTTGATTGATAAACTTAAGGATATAAACTAAACAGCAAAGGAGACCCAAGGTGTCACTCCAGGGTCAAGGCTGTCTCTCAGAAAGGCCTCTCTAATGGCTTTGCACACTGCTAAACTGTCACTGAGTTGCAGAAGGTAAAAAATGACCCAGCCAAAGATGCCTACACCCTGAAGGTTGTCAATTCCTCTATCAGTGGTCACCAAAACATAATTTTCAGTCCATAAAATAACTCTTTAGAGAACAGCTGAAGGTCAGACTTAGCCTTCGTAAGTAACAGTAGAGAAAAGAAGCCCAACTGCCCAGGGCCCAGCTGTACAACTCAGATACTGACAAAAATGAGTAAGATTATTCCTGTTCCTAGGTTGATAATCTGAAATAACAACTCAGCTCACTGCAGAACCATAAATGATATAATTTTGCAGTATCATTCAGATGCTTGCTGCTCAAGACAATGAATTGAACAGACGTCGGTGCACTAGCTACTTTACCCTCTAGGGAGGGCAGAGGTCTTTAATCAGGGACTAAATGCCATTTCCACACATTTTCAAGTCCATTCCAGGTATGAAGAGTAGTTTAAGGAAGCCTTAATATAAATGAACAATTATCTCAGTACATGGGAAGAGTACACGACTGTTGTCAGAGGTTGTAGGGAGGCAACTAAGAAAGCTAAAGCCTCTCTGGAATTGCCTGTATTGTTGTAGTCTGTATTTCAAGCATCCCATGGTAAAATGTTGATATCCACTGTCAGGCACAGTCTGTTTTATCCTCTGCCTCAGATCATTTCAGGTGCCAGCACTGAAAACAGTGAGGCAAATGTAGACTTTACTTCATCATAAATCCTCCATATCTTCATGTGATGTTTCCAAAAGAAAAACAGACAGAGAGAGAGAACTTCTCAATTATCATCAAAATAAAATAGAAATATCAGTCAGAGGCCACTGGAAATGCAGAAATTGTGTGCTGCGTAGCCCCTGTGCTCAGATGTTGTAGAGACATGGTAAAGCTCAGAGCTGAGGCTGCAATCACACACAACTTGCCCAGAGTTTAAAGGAGGATAGGATATATTTGCTTAGAAGGACATTTACTGCTGTCTCCATAAAGGAGGGCAGGAGGCAGCAGTGCTGGACCTCCAGTGGATGCAAAAGCTCACAGAACAGAAAGGCTCTTTTTCAGTTAACACATTGTCATTCTTTAAGGACCAGTGGTGTAACAGCTGGTTTTGGTTGTAATTTCTTTTGAGACCACTAGATTACAAGCCATTTATTGCATTCTTCTCCCCAGACTGCTCCCTGGATACAGGCAGGGAGTCAAGAGGTCAGAGGTCTGAAACCTGGAGCTGAAGGATTTGTCATCATTTAACAGGTCACTTGTTGTCGTGTTCTAGACAAACTGGACAGTGCAGCCTAGCAGGGCAGGGTGATAGGATTTATTTTTCATCTCTCCATAAGAGATTTAAGTCTGACCCCACTGCAGGAGCAGCTTTCTTACCTGGAATCACCAATTTGTGGCTGGGCTCTTGTGGGAGGAAGGCACACACCAAGCCATGCAGCAGCAAAATGGCCTCAGTTAACAGCAGGACGGTGGTTGTGCATAATTTGGACATAAATCCCCAAAAGAGAGAGAAGGTGATGGATATGACATAAGCAGGTAGTGCAGGTCACTAGCTCTGTGGGATCACCACAGCTGAACCTCAAAGTCCACTCTCAGTCCTGTGAGTGCAACTGGAAGAGCAGAATTGGTTTTCATTCTGCAGAATTCCTGTGTGGAAGTTCTATGAGTCTATGATTTTATAATTATCAAGTGCATCTGAAGGTGGTGTAGAAGTGATTCTGAGTGCTTTCCGTATGCAGCTATATCTGTATTTCATTTAGAAAGCAAGCTTTTGAGAGCTATGCAGAGCTCAGCTTCAAAATACTGGCTTTGAAATGAGACTTGGGTTTAACCAACCTGTTTTATTATATGTTTCTTACTTTGTATATGCAATACTGTAGGTGTTATAAAGACACTACTGAAACTTTCATTGGATCCTGAATTTTGGTTTTGTTGCTCAAAAGGCTATTGGTCACTACTATCAGTAATTTTAGGAGGTTTGTATATCAGCATTTTTTTCCTTAGGTATGGAAAAGCTTCATTAATATATATATATTTTTGCTTGCCATTCTCAGAACAAACCTCCATAAACCCATGCCTTTTGTCTTTGCCCCTCCCAAAACAGTTCCATCATTCCTTTAAACAAAGTCAAACTGTGCAACCAGAATTCCCTTCTGTAGGTAATGTCACACTAGATATGACCCAATATTCTGTGGGATTTAAAAACACAATCAGTAAGGTTCAGAAACTGTTTTCTATTTCTTTTCCATATAAAATTCAGTCTTCAAAATGTGCCTCTGAGGTTCCTTCTCTTCAAGGCAGTAGGGGCAGAAAAGGGACATACCTCCAGTTATTTACACTTTCTTACATGCATTTTTCAGGCCAAACTCCATCTCCTGAGAAAGTAAGGTGCAGGTGCAGAGATGCCCTTTTGCTGGATGAACTGAGCTCATCCTCTGTGCCTTGGTCTGCTCTGCATCTTGATCAATACCACCTCTTGCTTTCAGATTATGCAGTGGTGGTTGGACACACTGCTTTACTGCTTCCTCCACTGGCTTTGAAGGTGTTTGCCACTGATGCTTTCTAATTCATCCTGGGAGGTTCTCAAGCAGTTGTTCTCCAAACGCCAGGTGCCCCTTACTGTTGGAAAGAGACAATACAAACTTGGCTTGATGTGTGGGAGAACTCAGGCAAAAACTGCAGGGAGCCTGAGCCACCTTCAGGCACCTCTTTGTTCAAATGTATGAACAGGTTTGGGGAAGGGGAAGAGGAAGGAGAAGGGAAAGAGGAAGGGGAAAAAATATTTACCTTTTACAGTATTTTGACTGTTAGGACAAAGAACACCTACAAGCAACATACCATAAAATAAACACAATAGCTCTAAACAACTACATTCACCAGCCAGCTGACTGTGAGCTAGCTCTTTCATTTCAGATTTGAATTACACCTCAGAGAGACAGTAGGTGCTGAGGGTGTTGGTCAACAGCAGCTGATGGTGATACAGCAGTGTGCCCAGGTGGCCAAGAAAGCTAACAGCATCCTGGCTTGGGTCTGCACTAGTGTGAGCAACAAGACTAGGGCAGGGATTGTCCTCCTGGACTGGGCACTGGTGAGGCTGCATCTTGAATCCTGGGTTCAGTTTTGGCCTCCTGACTCCAAGAAGGACATTGAGGTGCTGGAGTGTGTCCAGAGAAGGGCAGTGAAGCTGGTGGAGGGTCTAGAGCACAAGTGTTGTGAGGAGCAGCTGAGTGAGCTGGGCTTGGTTAGCCTGGAGAAGAGGAGGCTCAGGAGAGACCTTCTCACTCTCTACATCTCCCTGAGAGGAGGCTGGAGCCAGGTGGGGGTTGGTCACTTCCATGCCCTTTATGTGTCTTTAAAGAAACACAGATAAACTGGACAGAGGAAGTTCCATCTAAATATGAGGAGGAACTTCTTCACTTTGAGGCTGGTGGAGCCCTGGCCCAGACTGCCCAGAGAGGTTGTGGAGTCTCTGTCCCTGGAGAGATTCCAACCCCATGTGGACACCAATCCTGTGCAACCTGCTGTAGGTGACCCTGCTGTGGCAGGAGTGTTGGACTAGATGATCTCCAGAGGTCTCTTCTAATCCCTAACATGCTGTGGTTCTGTGATTCTATGACATTGATTTTATTTTTTGTATGTTTGCCAGCTATGATTCAGTGTTTGGGTTTTGGGGACCTACTGCTTGGTCTTCAAAGTGGTGGCACCAACCTTCATGTGCTTTCCTCTCCCAGGACAATGAGTGGCAGCAGCCAGGCTGAGACACCTAAACCAGCCTCCCTGAAGAAGCAGGTCCTCCCATTACCTCTGTCATTTAAAGTCAATCCAGGCTGTGTATCCACCTAGCAGCATCTCTCATCAATGTCCACCATGAAAGAAAACAGCCTCCAGGATGGAGCAAGAAAGCTGCTTGCTGCCAGCACTCTTTTGTCTCTCCCATGTGGGCAGAATGTGATTCCTCAGGATTAGCTAAACAATTAACGTGCTCTGAGCTGATGAAGTCATTCAGTTGACTGTGCAAAGTCAATTGATCCTCCAGAACAAAGGGGCCTGCCAGTGGGGAGGTACCTGAGAAAGCAGCATGCTTGTGTAAACAGAGCTCTCCCTGCCCCAGTGTGGAGTGTCCCAAAGCCATATGGTGCCACTGTGAACTTATTAACTGATGGATTAACTCATCCCAGCATTTGGGAGCCCCAGTTTCCAGCTGTGAGAGTGATTGATGGGCTAGCTGCTGCTTCAGTCTTGGAAGTTACTTCCTCCATTTAGCAGAGTCAAGAAGAGAGAAAATTTCCCCCTTTGTAAATGCTAATCTCACCTCCCTTTCCAACACCCAACCCAGCAACTTATTGCAGGCATAGCCTTAAAACTGGTGTCATACACACCAAATGCATACTAATTAGCAATGTGTTTTGAAGGCTCCATCACTTATTAAGCAGCTCCTTTTCCATATGTTCATCATGCCCCACTTCACCCTTTCATGACAAAACAGCACTTTCTGCTGATGATGAGAAGGTACCTTGTACCCCCTGTCTCTGTGACATACCACACCTTCTGAGGCCTCATTTAGGGTCAGAGAGAAAGCAGACAGATGAACAGAGTTATTCACAGGGTCACAGAATGTTAGGAGCTGGAAGGGACCTGGAAAGCTCATCTAGTGCAATCCCCCTGCCACAGCAGGATTTCCTAGACCAGCTCACACAGAAGCATGTCCAGACAGGGTTGGAATCCCTCAAGAGAAGGAGACTCCCCAACCTCTCTGGGCAGTCTGGGCCAGGGCTCTGGCACCTCAACTGGGAAAACATTTGCTCTTGTCTTCACCTGGAACCTCCTGTGCTTCAGCTTACAGCCATTGCCCCTTGTCCTGTCCCTGGGCTCCACTGAGAAGAGCCTGACCCCATCCTCCTGACACACACCCTTCACATACTTAAAAGCATAGATGAGGTCACCCCTTAGCCTCCTCTTCTCCAAGCTCAAGAGACATCTACTAAGCCTATGTTGCATTGAACTTCCATTTTCAGCACTCAAGCCCTTACAAATGTGATGTGATGTCTGGAACAATTCCTAAAATTTAAACATTAAAACTAGGAAACCAAAACCAACAACAACAAAAACCCAACTCCCACCCCCAAAAGAAAATGAAACAAAAAAGCCCAACAAATCCAAACCAACCAAGCCAACAAAAAACCCAAACCAAACCAACAAACCAAACCAATCAACAAACAAAAAGTAGTTTACTTAGACTAGAGATAGAAGGAAAAGAAGTGCTTCACCTGAGGAGCAAGTACCTGTTAGTAGCTTAGAGAGTAAGAGGAGAAATGAGGAGCTCCTTTCATGTGCATGTAAACACATATATGCACACATGTTTATACTTCTGTGTATGCATATAAGTTTTTAAGTCTGTTTATGTGCATACAATCACAGAACTGGCAGAGCTGGAAGGGACCTTAAAGATCATCTAGTTCCAACCCCTCTGCTGGCAGGGACACCTCCCACTAGAGCAGGTTGCATGTGCATATATCTGTCTGTATGTATCTATAAACAATGTGATGACTTACCCTGAATTTGGGAGGGGAGGTTATAGAGCAGCATTTTTTTGGAGCCCTGAAGAAGGATAATTCTGCATTTGGTTTGAATTTCAATCATGCTTCAAAGGATTGAAGTGTTTCTCACTTGTTGAAAACTAATCCATCTAGCTCTTGGCTGGCACTTCATATGATATGTCATCTCTCAGCTTGTTGCCTTCTGGGATGGGCCAACCTTTTCAACCTCCCAAAAACCTCGACTTCAATTGGGAACTACAGCCCCCAACAGACCCCTCCAGCCCTGCAAGTGGTGATGATGTTGTGAAGAAATGCCATGAAATTGTCTCTGTCAGGGAGAGATTTGGACAATCACTCAGTCTTCACCTGATGTGCAAATTCTTCTTTCAAGAGCAGCTGGAGCCTCATGCTGATCAAGCTACACTTCTTATTCCTTTTAATTAGCAATGCAGAATCCTTTGGTTCTCCACTTTGGCATCTCAAGAGGATTTCTAGACTGTCAGACCCTCTGTCAGCTGAGGTGAACAAGATGATGATAATTGTATTGTCCCATCCAAAGCTCCAGAAGAGGTGACATTCCTCTTGGATGTTCAGACTCAAGCCTGGAGGTCAATTGAACCTAGAGATGTTTTGTTGCCACTTTTGTAGCCATCAAAGCTGTTTTCAGAAGAGGTGGTCAGTTACCTGGCAGTGCTTAACTGCTGCCCTAAGGTCACCTATGCTGGGTGCTTTGTTATGGGGTGTGGGGTTTTCCACTCCTTGTGCTGCCATTTGCTTTAACACAGGAAAAGAGGATGGAGATAAGGTTCAGATCTGCAGAGGCATCAGGAAAACCGAAGAACTGTGAACCCAGACCTGCTTTGATGTTTACAGGGAGGGGTTCCTGTTTGGTTTCTTACCCCTCCCTAAATTTTCTCCCCTGCATGTATCTAGGTGAGGCTCTAATCTCAGGCTGTAGTGCAAAAATCCCAGACCCACAGTAGCTGTTCCCTCTCATGTGTGGGAAGGCTCTCAGAATGCATATAAGCTCCCAAAGGCCATGGGGGTCTGTCCTAGGAGGATGTGAGATGGCCTGGAGGAGGCTCAGGGAGACCTTCTAGCTCTCTACAACTACCTGAAAGGAGATGGTAGCAAAGTGGGAGTTGGACTCTTCTCCCAGGTAGCAAGTGATAGGAGAAGAGGAAAGGGCTTCAGGTGGCACCAAGGGAGGTTTAGGTTGCATATTAGGAAGGATTTCTTCTCAAGAAGGGTATCAGGCATTGGCCCAGGCTGCCCAGGGAGGTGGTGGAGTCACCATCCCTGGAAGAGCTCAAAAACTATAGATGTGTTGCTTGGGGCCATGGTTTAGTGGTGAGCATGGCAGTGTTGGGTGGATGCTTGGACTCCATGATCTCAGAGGGCTTTTCCAACCAGAATGATTCTGTGATTCTATGACTTCATGGCTGCTTCTATGAGAACAGCTTCTGCTTTTGGCTGAATATAGTCAACGTGCTGAGCAGTTTTCTTCCCAAGCTGCAGGAGCTCTGAAGGCTGAATTGTTGCCTCCCAGAAAAGCTGCAAACAAAGATGAAGCTGGATCCCTTTTCTTACAACAGGATTTCCCATCTCTTCCTAAAGCAGCAGCTGCTAGAGGTGGCAGAACCACAGGAGCCTTCCATCCAAAGACATGATGAGTATGGGAGACAACAGTAGAGCATCCACTGGAAGTCAAAGCTGCTTGAAATCACCAGAGCAGCAAGCAGAAGGAAAAGTCAGAGTGACAGAAGAACTTTCTTTGCTTCCTATGGTAAAATTCCCAGCTGATGGAAGTCTTTTCAGTTGCATTTTGAGGGCCATGATCCAAAGAAAGAAAGCATTTTTTAATGGGGGTAGCAGGAGGGAGGAGGAGCACATCTCACCATCTTCATGGAGAAAAGCAGACTCACAGATTTTATGCACTGGCTTGGACAAGAGCTTTCTGTTATGCTTTAGTTTAGTTGAACATGGCACATCTGTGGCTCCAGCTCATATTGAACACAGATGGCATCCCTTTTTTTTTGTTAAAGTGCTTGACAACACCATTACTTGCTTGTCAGCCTGGATAACCTCAGACATGGAGAAACTGCTTCCCTTATGCTTAATGACAGTTACATTCACTACCTCCTCTCACCCTTTCCCTTCATCTGACTTCTTGTTGTTAGAATCCTATAACTCCTCTCATTTATGGGAGTGCCCCAGGCATGGAAAAGCTGCCTCAGACAAACAGCAAATCACCTTTCTTTCCCTGGTGTCCAGCTCCCTGTGAAAGGTCCTGGAGCTGCTGCCTGAAAAATGGTGGCAAGAAGCAGGTGGGCAGGAGGGAGTGACAGGAGCTTGTGTATGTCTTAAGTGCTCCTCATTAAAGTGGGTCCCTGGTGAATATGAGAACCACACAGGGGTGAAAGGGCAGAGAATTAATGACAATCACCTCAGCAATGACACAGAAGCAACAGGTCACCTTCCCACCAGGCCTTGCTCTTGCCTTCAAGGGTCATTGCACTATGCACAGTGCCATGCATGAAGCATCCCAACCTCTCTGGTAGCTGTGACATGATTATCCACAGGGCAAAGGGGGGAGAGTCAAGTCCCTCTGTCTGTTTCCTTGCTTGAAGAGGAGAAGGACCAGATTGGGTGGAAAAAGGAGGAAGGGCTCTGGAAATGGTGCCTTGAGTCCTACCAGAGGCTGAAGGAGCTGGCACATCGTCCAGCTGAACACCAGTTAAGGGATGGAGTGATACATGCAGCCTGGAGAGTTTAATACAACCAGGTTGCAGGAGCAGTCTGCAAGTCACTCTTACCACCACTCTTCAAAGGGACAATGCTACACTTGGGGATTAACAATTCCTGGACATTTTGGGCATGTTTTCTTCCACATACCTGCTCACTAACTACCTCAAAGGCCAGATCTGTAAAGAGGTATTGGAGACTGTCACAGCCTCAGGCAAACAGGAATGCAAAAGCAGCTCAAATGAAGGACACAGGAGCTTTCTGTCTCAGGTCTATGAAATCTTTGTGGTTTGAAAGGACTCCATGAAATGACTTCTGAAATGAAGATGTCTTTGATGGAACAAGAGCTTTGATGAAAGAATGTGTAATTATTTCAGTCAAGACTTAGCAGTCTTGACCTTAGCAGGGTGACCAGCAACAGGATCTGGGGCAATGGCATGAAGCTGAGCCAGGGGAGGGTCAGGCTGGATGTTAGGAAGAGGTTCCTCAACCAGGGAGTGGTGGAGCACTGGAACAGGCTCCCCAGGGGTGCAGCCATGGCACCAACTCTCATGGAATTCCAGAAGCACTTGGACAATGCACTCAGGCATATAGTGTGATTTGGGGGCTGCCCTGTGCCTAAATAGGAGTTGAACTCAGATGATCTTTGTGGATCCAACTCAGGAGGTTCTGTGATCTTCACCAACAGCTCTTTAGGCTTCAAGACAGAACAAACTCAAGTTTTCAAAGTCTCAGTGGAGATATGGACAAGATTTCCTTTCCTCTCTAAGCTCTAAGTGTATGAGAAGAAGATACCACTTCAATTTCAACCTGAAACTTCAGGAACAGACTGATTCTGTCTCTGCAGCCAGAACATGTCTCTCTGATGAAGAGGAAATTGCTGCCTCCCAGCACAGGGATATGTGGGGAGAGGGGGAGGGAGGCACCAGTGTTTTGTAGCTGGTCCTTGTGGGCTTGCAGGGGTGAATCCTGGTTGAGAAGAGTATTAATTCTAAAGAAAAGGAATAGAAAAGTAAATAAAAAAAATGAGGAGAGACTTGCTTCTGAATCCTAATATCTCTGTCCTGGGGGATTTTGATTCCATTACAAGTATTAGCAAAGATCAAGGGCATTTTATTTTAAGGGCAAGTCTAATTGGAAAGAAGTTAATTCTACAGAAGTGTTAGTCAGCTAAAGAAATTAAAATCTATGTGAGGTCTGCAGTGGAGGTGTCAGATCCTTCAGGATTCTTCCTATAACTGAGTCAAACTTCAGTCTTCAAGGGTCTTCTAGTCTCTTGACTCTTCCCTCTTGCCCTCCTAAGTCCTCCCACCACCTTCTGAGCACATTTTGCCTTTGATCTTCTTGCAGTTCTTTCTCTCCCCTTCTCAGCATGCTCTTTGGGAGGCACAAAATTCTCCATGACACCTACCTAGACCACCAAGAAAAGCAGTGGAACACCTTCCACCTTGGTTATTTCAGTTTTCCTCCCCTCTGAAGTTCACTTTGTCTACTTTCACTGCCTCTGCCATTAGGGAAAGACAGGGTCACATTAAGAGGCCAGACCCTGACCCAGCAGTCTGCCTGTCCCAGGGTTTTAGGCCTCCGTGCTAGACAAAACCTGCCCAACGGTGCCTGACCTGAGCTTTCTCTCTCTGAAACACTCTGCACTAATCCAAATTAATCATCAGTTTGAGTTATTGGAGTGACAGATAACAGATATGGAATTGTCAGTGGTAAGTTGAATAACTGCAAGGAATTTGAGCTCAAGCTAATAATTCTACTGCCAGGGAAGAGTCCAACAGAGTCAGGGAAGTAAAAAGCTTTAAAACAACACTCAAATAGAAGCCAGAGAAATGCTGCCAAAGATGTTAGGCTGTGCAGTGCTAACAATTCTTACCAAGAAAGCATCTCCCTTCCTGCTGGTAGGAGGAGAAGGAGCAGCCATCAGTCCTCCTCTGGGACAGTTAAATCCTAAGGTCTGCAGTCTGTCCCCCCCCCAGCCAAGGCAATATTCCTCCCAAGGGTTTTTATAGCCTAAAAATGGATATCCTTTTTCTTTTATACCCTTTTCTAACTGTCCCTGCCTTCCAGGTGATGTTCAGCATGATTTGGGTGGAGACTCAAGTAACATAGTCATAAATGTATAGCATGCACTCAATCCTAGAATCCTAGAATGGCTCAGGTTGGAAGGGACCTTGAAGATCATCTACTTCCAACCCCCCTGCCATGGCAGGGATACCACATGCACTAGACACTCAATTTGGGTCATTAGCATACTAAGGGGTGACAACTTTAATATTAAAATCCCCATTAATTAGGCAAAGGTCTCAGTTTGCTCACTGTGGCCTTCAGAATCTGCTTTGAAGCTCAGTTTCTTGTTATTTCAGCCTTGCTTCACTGGTTTGAGCTGAAACAGGGCTGTCTTATTTTCAGAAGGCTCCCTCCTTCAGGCACCTGGCAGGCCAGCTTGGCAGATTCCATTCACAGAGATAACCCAAACATTTCTTGGTGGTCAGCATCTCAAGCTTTCTGATGGAGCACACTAAACCAGCCTGCATTTCATTCACACAGAAAACTAGACAGTAATGCCACAGACAGGTGGTAAATGCTGGCTTTCCTTGGCAAACCAAACCTTACCTCAGAGTCAGACTGTGTCATCCAAGGAGATTGTCCTTAAGAAAAGCCTCATCAAAGGAAAGAAAAGAGAGAAAGCTTGACTCATTTGCTAGAATTATGAGTTTTACCCCTGCTCCTCTTCATCAGTTGCTGAGCTCATGAACCTGGAGTGGGCAAAGCAACAAAAGACCATTTGGCCAAGCAGGTGAAGTGGGCAATGGGGAAGAGAGAGAGAGAGAGATGCAAGGAGATGAAGTTAGCTTCATATTTCTTACTTACCTGGTTCTCTAAAGGGGCTAAGCTCATGTTCTCACAGGATGTCAGCATCCAGTCCTACCTGAGGGTGTGTATGTTCCTTCTCAAGGGGTTTTGGGCCAATTTCAGTGGAAATGCATGATTTGAAGCCATTATATTCCTAAAAGTTTCATGAGAAAACAAGGTATCACCATCTGCTTTCCTTGCTGTCCCTCTGATCCCTGTTGGCCTCTTCTGAATCCCACTGGACACTTGCTAGGACAGTGGACATCTGCTTCTATGTTCGTGATGAACTTCTGGGCAGATGAGCCAGGTCCTTCCAGCATCTCTACCAAAGCACAGCCTGCAGACAGCATGGACACCATCTCTACCTCTCAGTGCTGCAGGCACTGTAATTAAAATCAGTTATAGAAAGGCAATTCTATGCTGTGGCCTCAATAAAAAACATCCATAATGCTAAAATCAAGGTTATTTGGGGTATACAGAGGTTTTACCACTGTGCTAACTGTTCCTGCAGTGGTCCTGGCAGGCATATGAAGATAAAAGGTATTAAAAATGGTTATATTTGCTGTATAAAAATGGAAAGGAATTATATCATAACTCATCAGTTGGAAAAGGAGGTGGTTACAGAAGTTCACCAAATCTAAAGGAATAGCACAAGTAAAACCAAGGATTCACACCACCTTTCAACACATACTGCCTGTGCTAACTTGGTTTATCCAAAAATACAATGTGAAATAGACAATCTCAAGGAAAAAAAAAAACATGCACTAAGTTGCCAAACCCCAGATAGCACATTACAAACTTATCTGAACTGTAAAGTAAAAGTAAAATGCTTCAGAATAATTTCTGTCATGAGAAAGAGCTGAGTAGCAAAGCAACTGCAAGTCTTACCCAGAAGCCATGCACACAGTGGTTTTGTCAAACATGGAACAACCTGCTGGCTTGTGAACATCTGAGAGCCCTTCATTTATAAGTCTGCTTCTAAACCTCTAGAAGGCAGGGGAAAAAAAGCAAGAAGGCACCTTTGGAAAACAGAAACAATAAGTTCTAAAAAACAAGCATCTGCATCTTAAGCCAAGATGTTGATGTTGGTAGCACAGGAAGTTCTGGCAGAGTTAATGTTATACAAGTTCCTGGTCAAAACACATTTTTTTGTTAACTGATGAAGAATTCATTACTTTTGGTCTTTTGAAATGATTTTGAGATGGACTAAAGAAGAGGGAATCCAGCTCTGAGATTTCTCTTCATAAGAGAAGGCTTCAAGGGGACCTTCTAGCAGCCTTTCAGTACCTAAAGGGGGATTACAGGATAGAAGGAGAGAGTCTTTTCAGCTGGTCAGATTGCAACAGGACAAGGGGGAATGGGCACAAGCTGAAGGAGGGGAGGTTTAGACCAGAGTTTAGGAGGAGGTTCTTCACCCAGAGGGTGGTGAAGCACTGGCACATGTTGCCCAGAGAGGCTGTGGCTGCCTCATCCCTGGCAGTGTTCAAGTCCAGGCTGGATGTGGCCCTGGGCAACCTGGTCTAGTGAGTGGCATCCCTGCCCATGGCAGGGGGGTTGGAACTAGATGATCTTGAAGGTCCTTTCCCACCTGGGCCATTCTAGGATTCTATAAAAGTAACATTTCCTTTGGGCCAGCAGAATGTTTCCCAGGCATAGACATAGCTCTGCTTATGCACACAAGAACAGATTCTTTAAGAATGTGCTACACTTCAGCCATGAAAATGAAATCACTGGCAGTCTTTAAAGCCTTGAGGTTTCTTCAGGTATCATAACACAACTGAAGAGATGCATAAAACACACAGATCCACCACCCATTACATCCTACCTCTAGGGTACTCTGCCCACAACATGCCCCTTCTCCACCACTGGGATGCTGATCCTTTTCTCTGCTCCCCTCCAATCTAGTCTAGACTCCTACTGACATGAGCCAGCCCTGGAGAAAACATGTCCAAAGGAGATTCCAAAGTAAGGCATTGATCAGAGAAGATTACCCAGGGAATTTTGCCAGGTCCTGTGGAGTAACTTGCTCTAGATGTCTGTGAGGGTAAAGGATCACAATTTTCCTTTTCAAATGAATGCACATTCAGCCCTGTGGCAGCTTCTGCCACCCAGTCACAACTGACCCAGCTAGAGTTGGTTATAATTCTTGTCACACTGATTTTTTGGTGCTAGAAGGGTCTCAGAGACATTACATATTACTTCTATGATGGCATAGCTGGATGGATAGGTAAGGGGAGGGTGGTTGATGTTGTCTACCTTGACTTCAGCATGGCTTTTGAGATGGTATCTGACTGTATCCTCATAGGCAACCTTAGGAAGTGTGGGGTAGATGTGTGGACAGTGAGGTGGATTGAAAACTGACTGAAGAACAGAGCTCAGAGTGTTGTGGTCAGTGGCATGGGGTCCAGCTGGAGGTGTGTAATGAGTGGTGTTCCCCAGGGGTCAGTTCTGGGTCCAGTCCTGTCCAGTGCATTCATTAGTGAGCTGGATGAAGGCATGGGGTGGACCCTCAGCAGGTTTGCTGATGATTCAGCACTAGGAGGAGTGACTGGCACACACCAGAAGGTTTTGCTGCCATCCAGTGTGACCTGCACAGGCTGAGAGCTGGGCAGAGAAAAACCTTCTGAAATTCAGCAAGGGCAGGTGTAGGTAATGCAGCTGGGGAGGAATAACCTCATGGAGCAGAACAGGCTAGGGACTGATCTGCTGGAGAGCAGCTCTGTGGAAAAAAACTGGGAGTCCTGGTGGACAGCAGGATGACCATGAGGCAGCAAAGTGCCCTTGTGGCCAAGAAGGCCAATGGCATCTGGGGTGCATCAAGAAGAGTGTGGCCAGGAGGTCAAGGGAGGTTCTCCTCCCTCTCTACTCTGCCTTAGTCAGGACACAGCTGGAGACCTGGGTCCAGTTCTGGGCTCCCCTGTTCAGGAAGGACGGGGAAATACTGGAGAGGGAGCAGAAAAGGGCTACAGAAATGATTAGGAGACTTGAACATCTCTGTTATGGGGAAAGGCTGAGAGAGCTGGGGCTGCTTAGCCTGGAGAGGAGAAGACTGAGGGGGCAGCTTATCAATGCTGATCAATACTTCATGGGTGGGGGTCAGGAGCCTGGGACTAGGCTTTTTTCAGTGGTGCCCAGGGACAGGACAAGAGGGAACAGGCACCAACTGGAACAGAGGAAGTTCCACCTAAACATGAGCATGAACTTTACTTTGAGGGTGCTGTTGCATTGGAACAGGCTGCCCAGGGGAGTGGTGGTCTCCATCTCTGGAGAGATTCCAACCCCACCTGAAAGTAATCCTGTGCAGCCTGCTGTAGGTGACCCTGCTCTGCCAGGGGAGTTGGACTAGATGATCTCCAGAGGTCCCTTCCAACCCCATACATTCTGTGATACAACCATGTTCAGGGTATCTGACAGGAGCACAGTTGGCAGTGTCATGTCTGGCTAAAGAATCATACTGTTAAAAAACATGGTTTTTATTACAATTTAGGAGTATGACTCAAACTTGGGAGGAGATTATTAATTATTAATTAATAATTAATCTACCAAAGTTTATCTTTTCCCACTGTATATCTCAGAAGACCCAAGTCAAGAAGCAGGCTGCAGTGGTGATTATAAGAAGGAGTTTATCCCATTGATATAGGTCATGGAAGCAGAAGGAGCCAAGGGAATTACAAAAGCAGCAAAGTAAGGATTGAGACCAGCAGGGTTAAAGTGGGATCAAGACTTTGACACTATGCTGGCAAAGACAACTAAGGGAAGAGATTACTTATGGTCTTCAGAGTGAGACATTCCTGTTGGTTGTGTTCTGGCAAGACAACTTCAAATGACATTTCTCATCAGGGCTGTTCTCATACCAAAGGAGGTTCCAAAAAGGAGACACCTGCATCTGTAAACCTCTGTGTTCACACAAACACATCCCAGCCATGTTCTTCTACACAAAATGGACCAATCCACTCAGGAGAAATCTTTATGTGGGTATAAAAAAAAGAATGTTGACCTGGACCTCTGGTGGGTGCCATAGCTAACTACAAGAGGGACAGAAGTGCCTGAGCTAGAAATGGTTAAAAGTGAGATAAGTTGTCATGAAGGCAACCTCTGGAATGAAAGACCCAAGTGTGACTGGCACAGAAGCCTTGGACATATGCTGTAAGACTGCACCAAGACAAAATCCTTTGGGGAAATTTAAATAATGGAACAAATTACTCCTAAGTTAAATGATATGCTTCATAACCCACTTCTTATTTTAGAAGCATTTAATAACATTGAATTACCTAAATGGCTTGGGAGGGCTATGCTTAGTGAGTTAGTAATTGCCAGCAGAGTCATTCCAAAAATGGAAACCCCAAATGAGCCCATCCCAGTTCCAGCCCAGTCACTAACAGTTTGTGACTGCTCTGAGAAGGTTCACTTTCAAATATGTGGCAGCTGATTCTGTCTGACTTTGGTTCTGGTTTGAATACATGAGGTGACCTCCAACCCTCTCTCAAACTAAGGTAAAAAACTTCTTGTACATTGAGTGAGGTGAGGAAGCCACATCTGAGCCTTCTCTGCTGCTGCTTCTTCAGAAGGAACTCCAGTAACACCACTGCAAAACATGAACTAGCTATGGTGGGAGGACCAGTAATGGGATTAGGATCCCATTCAGGCTGGTGAACTACCTGGTCATCCTTTTTGGGCAGTCCATATGCTTAAATTCAGGTATACACCTACTTTTTCTTCATTTTTATGAGATGTGCCTCAAGTCTTGTCCCATTCCTGGCAGGTTTTGAGGTGAGCTTGTTTGGGGCTCTCAGCAACCTGAGCTAGTTGCAGATGTCCCTGCTTGTTGCAGTTAGGGTTGGACCAGATGACCTTGAAAGATCCTTTCCAACCCCAACTATCCTCTGACTCTGTGATTCTACTTGTAACGAAAGCACAGCGGCAGAGGCAGTGGCTCTACTGCACTAGGAAGACATAAAGGGTCTGGTAATAAGCCATTTCTTTCCTACCTTGTTCTTTGTGCTACAATGATGACTTTAAAGCTTCCTCTGCAAATTATCTGCCTTGACTTTATTCTGTGGCTGGTTTCTTTAGGAAAATGCTGGAAAAGAGAGTATAATTGGGCAGAGCTCAGAGGAATATTCTCACACTTAAAAGCTGTCTAAAATTCCCCTGGGAATTTTCTGTTTCCTTTCTCTTTTGCTCTTTTTTCTCTGTTTTTTCCTTTTTTTCCTTTTTTCCTTTTCCTTTTCCTTTCCTTTTCCTTTTCCCTTTCCTTTTCCTTTTCCTTTTCCTTTTCCTTTTCCTTTTCCTTTTCCTTTTCCTTTTCCTTTTTCTTTCTCTTTTTTTTTTTCCTTTTCCTTTTCCTTTTCCTTTTCCTTTTCCTTTTCCTTTTCCTTTTCCTTTTCCTTTTCCTTTTCCTTTTCCTTTTCCATTTTCTTTCTTCCTTTTTTTCCTTTTCCTTTTCGTTTTCCTTTTCCTTTTCCTTTTCATTTTCATTTTTCCTTTTCATTTTTACTTCTAATTTTTTTCCTTTTCCTTTTCTTTTTTCCTTTTCCTTTTCATTTTCCTTTTTTCCTTTTCCTTTTCTTTTTCCTTTTCCATTTTTCCCTTTGTTTTTCTTTTCTTCTACTGTTACTTTTCCAGCTGAAAGGTTCCCTTCTATGAAGCACTTTGAAGCAGGTTACTAGCCTTTATCGTGTGTTTTAGTCATTTGCCATGTTCCTACCACTTGATCCAAAGTTTATCTGGTTCCTGCAACACTGCCACCACCACCAGGTGTAAAGACAGACACCCTAGCTGATACAGACCCCAAAAGGGTTTTTAAGAAGCTTTTGTTGTGCCATACTTTAAAACACACCCTGGCATTGAAAGCCAAGAAAATAAGGGAGAATGGAGCCTCACTTGCATGGGTGCTTTTGATTCCTCTTCTCCCACTCACACACTGACACTGGGTCAAAGCCATTGTCCCACAAGTAGCTGCTAGAAGCATAAAAAGAGACAGCCTGACATATTTCACCCTCTTTTGGGTTCTCTGTCACTGCCATATGATGATAACAAGCAACTCCTTTTCTTAAGGCTTGCCTCACTTCCTTTCTCCCCATCTTCCTCTGGCTCCATGTTCATTTTGTCTACTGCTGCAGAACTGGAGGGGTTGCCCTGATATTCTCTTGGTGTCTTGAGGTCATGTTCTCCCTGAGAAGGTGCAACAGATGTGAGATCTGAAGCAGTCACAAAACCCTTCAGGTATTTTTATGGGAGCAGGCAGGTGGATTTGCACTTCAGCTGGCACGATGGCAGAGCTGAGATCTCCTCTCAGGACCAGCTGATGGAGCTGACAAACCTTGGTGAGGAGTCATTGGTTTCATAACATTGAATACTGGTTCTATATGTCCTAAACATAGAATCATGGGATGGTTTGGATGGGAAGGGACCTTTACAGGTCAGCTAGTCCAATCCCCCTTCAGTCATCAGGGACATGTTCAACTAAATCAGGCTTCTGCCTCCACTTAAAGCCACAGGAGGGTGTGCTGGATGGGACTAAACCTGCCCAGACCCAGCAGTGCCAGGGGAGCTGCCAGGCATGGTGCTTCTGGAGCAATTGTCCCATGGGGCCACCCAGGTTGGTGGCACCAAACCTAGTGAACCAGCCTTGCCTTTGCTCCACTCCAGCCTGGTGGCCTTCCCCATTACCAAAGGCTGGAGCAACTGAGAGTCCTGTTGGAACAAGGAGCATCAGGTGTCATTTCTCACACCAAGATGGAAAAGAAATCAGTAAGATACTAACATGCAAAGACCCCTGAATCAGAACCTTTGTGATCCTTTCCCTTAGCCTTCTGACTTCTAAGTACTTGCTTCCTACTTCACCTTCTTACTGCACACTAAGGCATCCAATGAAAGAGCAGTTTGGATGCAGAAAGTGTGAGGTTGCTGCTGGCATGATTGTTAATATCTTGACCAGACCAACAGTGTTTAGATCCCTAGAAATTTCCACCCCCCTCCATCCCTGCCCCTTGTCTTACTGCCAAGACTTGGCTTCTAAGTGTCCAAGGGCTGAAAGCTGTCTATCAAAATATTGAGAAGCCATTATCAAGGTCAGACTGACTCTTCTTCTTTTGTTTTATTGTTCTGATTTTCAGCTGTTCCTTGACAAAGCTGGAGATGCTTTCTCTGTTTGCACAGAGCTGAAGTAGCAGCTATATTTGATGAAGGAGCCTGAGGAAGTGGCTAAAGAGCAACTAAATTATGGGTGGAGACAATGAAAACCAGAAAGAAGTCAAAAAAACCAAACCCATTTCCTTTGCCACTGTTTAATTGCTCTCTCAGTTTCTGTCTTGAAGGTTTTTTGATGGCTTGTGGGGAGTTAACTGTGAATCTTTTGATCTCCTGGTTTTGATAAGCAATGACCCTGTCACCACATCAAAGCACACCCTGCTAGAGGAGATGGAGAAGCTTCATTCTCTGGATATACCCTTAGGGCAAAACTGTGAATGCACAGACAAGGACGATGGAGAAAAAGGGAGAGAACTGCAGCATTTACCTTCTTGAGGGTTTTTCTATACCAGAAACACAATTGTGTCTTGGGACCCACTTACAACACAGCTTCTTTGTAGAGTGCAGCTGGTAACCTTAACCTTTAAGCCTTGCTGTGGAACACAGTTATGGACCCATCAACATTACAAAACAGGATCATATTGTATTTAGGTCAAGGAATAGCTATGTTGTAACATTGTCCCTTGTCACAGGACACATTTACCCCAGACAAGGCTTTCTGAAGCCCAGCATTGTGTTGTGAGTCTTGTTCACTACTAGTAATTACTGCTGCTGCTGCTGTTGTAGGGGAATCACCTGCTGTAACCCCTTCTTCTCTAAAGCAGCCTCTCCAGCAGTGATTGGAGTGGTTCTGGGAAACCCTAACACAGACTGTTAATGTTGTGGTGTTGGGTATAGTAGCTGGCAATCCTTTTTCTTTTGCATAGTTAATGTCTAACTTTGTCTAGGAAGGTGAAGACCAAATCTGCAAAGGAGAGTTGCTGCTATCAAAAACTATCTAGTTCTGGGCTTTTTGGGGGCCAGGAAAAGTTAAGGCTGTTAAAGAGCCTCCTTTCAGCCTTTGCTACTGACATAAGCTGGATGGTGGCAGGTGGAGGCGTGTATCATCCAGGTTGCTACCTTATCATTGCCAGAGTTAGGTGATGAACCCAGCAAGAGGCATGAAGTCTTCTCATGTTGCTTCTAAAATCTGTTTGTCTGGTGTTTGGAAGAGGTGGGGAGGGATTGTCTGTTTGTATTTTGGAGGGCAGCAGCTGGTGAACTTATCTAAATTCCCACCTTTATTTCCAGAGCTTGGGAGGGACATGGGAATATGGCCTAGGAGCTGCAGTAAGTCCAACTTTCTGCTGTGCTCCTACAAACAGGAGCCAACAGAGAGGACAGCATGTCTTAGCAGCAGCCCATCTCCATGGATGGGTAATGCTTTGTGCTGCTGATGATGCTCTGCTGATGCTCTACTGATGCACTGCAGGGCTCCTGTGAGGTGGCAACCAAGCCTAGCCCCACTGGATACTCTACAGTTAACAAGGCAGCCTGAAAGGAGCAAAGGAATCTCAACCGCAAGACACTGCAAAGTCATGGTTGCAAGAGGTCTCTGGTGCCTCCAGCTACCATACACCACCTGCTCTATAGCCTGTGGGGTGCTCAGAGGATGGCTTACAGCTCTGCTGTGCAGAAACCCCTTAGATATCTTCAGGTAGAGGTGGTAATTTCCCTGTTGATGTTGAAGTATCTTCACAGAGGGTAAGCTGTTAGCTACCCTGTCCCCTTGTGCCCCAGACCCAAATACACCAAGGAGGGATGCACTGACTGCACTCAGGGCAAGGCAACCTGGTCTAGATGAAGCACATTTGCCTTCAAATCTTGGCAGGGGAAAATTGAAAGAAGGACACAACTCCTCCAGAGCACAGCACAACTTTCTGGAACAATCTTTTCCTCAGGAGAGGATCAGCAAGAGTGGCAGGACCCTCTTTTCCCAAAGCCAGAGAAATGCATTTGACTTGATAGAGGAATTGTGAAGCCTTCAGAACTGTGTAGATGGTGGCTAAACATGGAGAGGTGCTTGGGCATCTCAAGTGGGAAAGAGGGAGGCAGCAGCCTCCTTCTGCAGTGCTCCAACACATCTTTCCTGGAGGAACCTCAAGGCCAGAAAACAGACTTTTCTGGGAGTAAAGAAAGGAAAGAGAGATGAGTTGAGATGAGATGAGATGGACTATCATAAGGAAATGATGAGGAAATGGCCTCAGGTTGCACCAGGGGAGGTTTAGATTGAATATCAGGAAAAATTTCTTCCCAGCAAGAGTTGTTAGGCACTGGCCCAGGCTGCCCAGGGCAGTGGTGGAGTCACCATCCCTGGAGGGGTTCAAAAACCATCTAGATGTGGTGCTTAGGGACATGGTTTAGTGGCAAGGGGGTGATAGATTGATGGTTGGACTTGATGAACTTAGAGGTCTCTTCCAATCTTAATGACTTTATGTTTCTATCTTTAACTCTGTTATTTCAATAGTTTTATTTTCAGCTATTTCATAGTTTATAGCCTATCCCATGTCACGTTCCACCATTGTATCTCTGTGCTTCTCCAAGGCTGAAAACCAACCTGCAGTGCTTGATACCTCCTTGGTTTTTTCTTTCTTCTGAAGGGCACAAGCAGCCACTTGGAAGCACAGACATCAAGGTTACCTGACTGCCACAGAATCACAGAGTCACAGAGCCACAGAATGTTAGGAGTTGGAAGGGAGCTCTGGGGATCACCTAGTCCAACCCCCCTGATCCAGCAGGGTCAGCCACAGCAGCTTGCCCAGGGTCACCTCCAGCTGCCTTGGCAATCTCTCCACACAAGGAGACTCCACAGCCTCCCTGGGCAGCCTGGGCCAGGGCTCCAACACCCTCACAGCAAAGAAGTTCTTGTTCTACTGCTCTGGCTTCCCAGGGGTGGCTGAGGCAGGGCTGGGTGGGAACCTGGCCTGATTTCAGAGTCACTACCTCTAGCTACTTTCCTGGCTTTCATCTGCAGGGTGGTGACACTGAGCCTAGGGCTGGAACCACCTCCTGTCCATTTCTACACTCCAACATATTTTGGAATGTTGCTGGGTTGCTGCTCACACTGCAGCATTATCCTAGTAAATCCAGTAACAGCCATGGTAGAGCTAGAGGGGATACACAGCTCTGCCTGTAGCTACACTCATCCAATTGTCAGGGGATTACTGCTGTCAGAACTGTTTCATGCTCCTGCCATCCTCTGGCTTCCTCTAGCTCCTTCTGCTTGAGAGACAGGTGAGGAGGGAAAGGCTCCTTGCACGAGGTGAGTTGCCTTCATTAATTTATCCCAGTAAAGATTATTTCCAGTGTTCTTTTCTTTCACATCAACATTGAAAGGCTTCCCCTGCAAAGTAGAGAAGTTGCATCTCCAGTGTTGAAAGCTCTCCTTGTAAAAAAAATATTAAATAAAATAAAAGAGCACCCCAGTCTATCCTGGTATAATGATGAACTTCTTTTGTTCAGGAAAAGAAATCTTTGTCTTTTGCCAGAGGCAGAAAGCAGAGTGAGAAGTTCTAACATATTCAACATGCAGCCGGCTTGGCTTCTGAGCTAGAACTTCTCTTCCTGTGCTCTTTTCCTTCCAAGGAACACAGAGTTTCCTTTTCTACAGAGTCTTTCCTGACAGAGATTTTCTCATCTCAAACACTGCTGAAGAGCAGCTTGCACAGAAGTGTCATGGGACCTGGAGCTGGCTCCCTGAACTTCAGCTCTCTTCAGCTAGCATAATGTGCCAACTGAATGTGTAAATTTTGTTTTGACTGAGTACAAAGCAGCTTCAGTAATTGTTACTGTGCAATAAGTATTGTCAGGCAGCTGTAATTAATGAGTCAGTCATTGCCCTCCATGAATAAGCATTGAATTTACCTGTCTAGGAGATAGAGATTTGCACTATGCATCTCAAACAGGATGATTTTGAAAGAAAGAAAAACAAAACAGGGTTTTTTTCTGGGCTGAAAGAGCACTGGGCAGTTTTGGTTTGGTTTGGTTTGGTTTCCTGGGTACAGGTATCTGTAACTTAAGGCTGATGTTTAACATCTTCCTTCTGTCTCAACATTATCCTTCTGCTCTGAGTCTGTTGGCTGCTGAAAAATCTACAGGTAATTGTGTGCAGAAAGGAACCACCACCTTCTAAAGGTGTCCCTCATGAGCATGGGGGAGAAGAAAGGAAGCAGAGGGACAGCCTCTTCCTCTGATGGTCAAGAAAATGCCTCTCTTTGAGAAGGTTCTGCCAGCCCTACTCTAAGTGGGGTCCTGCCTGGATCAGGAAACTCAGTCTGCTAATGTCACTTACTAAAGCACTCAATCTCCTGAGCTTCTCATAAAAAACAGGTTTTGTCAAGGAGCTCCTGTGAGCAGGGGCTGCTGAAAAAGGGTTTCTAGTCTCAAACCTACCCTCTGTCTCCAACAAGCAGCTCGTGGGTCTGCTTTCAGTCAGCTTTTGCCCACACTTACATACCAGTCAACAGCACATGACACCTTTTATCTCAGCAGTACCCAAGGAGCATTGACAGAGAAAACCCAGTACAACAGAAAGAGCAGCAAAGCTCTAAGTGTCTGAAGATGAGCGCTGGGAAAACTCCAACATCCTCCACATGCCTTAAATCACCAGCTATGGATGTTAAAATTTTCACATCTTCTGATCTTCAGCTTCCCCAGTAAAGGAATCCACTGACAGAAGCCCCTTTCTCTGTATTAGGGCATGATGAGGATGTCCTGCAGCATGGGTTCTCCTCAAGGCATCCTGACAAAAGCCTTCTGTCTCATGACAGCCAGCAGTTTTGCCTGCAGCATCACGTAGAAGGGGCTCTGCAAACAGGAAATTCAGCCTCCAGCAGTTTCAGAAGAGGCAGTTCCCAAGGCTGGAAACTGCTTCTTACACACAGAGGTGTTGAAAGGAGACTAGTGCCACAGCATGATCTACTCTTGAGGAGTCAAATCACATTGCTGTGGTATAAAGGCCTGGTTGTCTGTGTGAACGAAATGTAGGCTGGTTTAGTGTGCTCCATCAGAAAGCTTGAGATGCTGACCACCAAGAAATGTTTGGGTTATCTCTGTGAATAGAATCTGCCAAGCTGGCCTGCCAGGTGCCTGAAGGAGGGAGCCTTCTGAAAATAAGACAGCCCTGTTTCAGCTCAAACCAGTGAAGCAAGGCTGAAATAACAAGAAACTGAGCTTCAAAGCAGATTCTGAAGGCCACAGTGAGCAAACTGAGACCTTTGCCTAATTAATGGGGATTTTAATATTAAAGTTGTCACCCCTTAGTATGCTAATGACCCAAATTGAGTGTCTAGTGCATGTGGCATCCCTGCCATGGCAGGGGGGTTGGAAGTAGATGATCTTCAAGGTCCCTTCCAACCTGAGCCATTCTAGGATTCTATGAGTGCATGCTATACATTTATGACTATGTTACTTGAGTCTCCACCCAAATCATGCTGAACATCACCTGGAAGGCAGGGACAGTTAGAAAAGGGTATAAAAGAAAAAGGATATCCATTTTTAGGCTATAAAAACCCTTGGGAGGAATATTGCCTTGGCTGAGGGGGGGACAGACTGCAGACCTTAGGATTTAACTGTCCCAGAGGAGGACTGATGGCTGCTCCTTCTCCTCCTACCAGCAGGAAGGGAGATGCTTTCTTGGTAAGAATTGTTAGCACTGCACAGCCTAACATCTTTGGCAGCATTTCTCTGGCTTCTATTTGAGTGTTGTTTTAAAGCTTTTTACTTCCCTGACTCTGTTGGACTCTTCCCTGGCAGTAGAATTATTAGCTTGAGCTCAAATTCCTTGCAGTTATTCAACTTACCACTGACAATTCCATATCTGTTATCTGTCACTCCAATAACTCAAACTGATGATTAATTTGGATTAGTGCAGAGTGTTTCAGAGAGAGAAAGCTCAGGTCAGGCACCGTTGGGCAGGTTTTGTCTAGCACGGAGGCCTAAAACCCTGGGACAGGCAGACTGCTGGGTCAGGGTCTGGTCTCATAACAAGATAATGGCACACAGGAAATAACTTAAGAGGAAAAAACCAAAGCAATAAATAATATCAATATAAATACTTCTCTGGCTGGTGGGGGTTTATTTGGTTTTGTTTTTGGGTTGTTTTTTGTTTCTTTGTTTACTTTTCCCTTTGGGAGGGAAGCAATCAAAAGCAGTATCTTATAATCCCCACCTTTGGCAATAGCATGACAAAGAAGTCCTCTGGTCTCCCAGCAAAAGAAAAGAGCTTCAGAGATGAATCTCATCCAGACTCTTGTCTTGCAGAAAAGCAGAGGGACATTGTTTAACACTTGTGAGACTTTATAGACTCATTGTTCAGGTTCTTCCCTAAAACTCAACACCTGGATTGCAATTCTCCACCACTGAGTTATGTTTCATTACTTCCAATTAAAATTGTCATGACTATTTCTACCTATGCATTACCATGATATCTACCCAGAAGCTATTGCTTGTCCAACACATGGATAAGCTGTCACTCTTAATGAAAAAAATGACCAGAAATATGTCTCTCTGAGGCTTTGTGCACTCTTCTGTTTCCTCATGCAGTACAACCTTAATCTCCTTCATAAGCCCTGCTCAGCCCAGTTATGATGCTTCATCCTTCCCTGCACTGCCTCAGAAATATGATGGCCAGTCATATGATGTTGTTGACAATCTTCTTAATCTCTTCTTAAGTCAAATTCTCAGTTCCTCTCTCTGTTGTACATTGTTAAAATGGGATATAGCCTTTGTGGAGAACATGAATATTTCTTGAACACAAAACTCACTGCCTTTTTCCCCCATGTATTCCTAAGACATAGTAGTACTCAAAATACCTTGCTTTTTATGGACTGCAAAGCCCAAAGATCCCACAGTCCTTTTCATGTACTATGAGCCCTCACTTTCTCTCTCTGAGGAGGTTTGATGATTTTGCTTCATTTTGGGTGAGGAAACTGCAGTAGAGGTTACTAAGGACCACACAGTGCAGTGGCAGAGAGAAGGGACAAGACTCAGCTCCCTGTCTACATCTGGGTCATACCTGCCTTTGAATGAAGACAAGGCAGGACCTTGGTCTTCAGCTTTATGGCTCATGGCTTTTACCAGTTTCAGCTATTTGGGATGAGAAAAAAGTCACAGGTTGAAATTCACAATGGAAGCAATGTCACCATTTCTGCACCTGTCTTTTAGCTGCAGTCAAAAGCTGGGACCTAGATCTGGTGTGAAATTCTCTCCTGGAGAGAAGCTGTTGCTGGAAACAAGGTTTTGAATGGGTTGGCTGAAGAAAGAGCAGGCAAGGAGGTTACAGATTAGTAATTAGTAGTAGTGTTGCTTTGGCAGTGGAAATATCTTTAGGCTACCAAAAACTACTTTACAGCAGAGGCTACTACCTTAAAAAACTTTTTAAACTACTTTACAGCCCAGAGGCACTGGCAAAGGAAACAGAAGGATTTTTTTCAGTGCCCTTCATCCTGTTCCTACTTTCTCCAGTGGATGCTCCTCTTGCAGTACTATAAATAAAGGTGAAGGATCCTTCCCTGATCCACTCTGGAGCTGATTCCCACAAAAACATACAAATAGATTCCTCATAGGATTCCACTCACTGCTACATTTCCAAAAGCTGTTTTAATCCACCCTCTGTGGCATTTCTTACCCAGGCTTGGTTGGCCTTTTTGGAAGAATAGAGGGACACCTAAGGATGACAAGACAAGGACCTGGGTGCCTTGGCAGTGTATTCCTGCAGAGATCAGTCTCAGTCATTAGCCAAGACGACAAAATAGTGGATGGGAAAGACATCCTCCAGATGAAACTGCACTGATCACTTCTGCAAAGTCTGTGTCACTGGTGTTGTTTCCTAAATGTCAGAAGAAAATCCTTAACACCAATGTGGCATTCAGAAGCAGGGATTCTTTGTGGTACCACGGGGGCCACAGGAATGGCTCCACCTAAGGAGAACACCTAGTGAGCTATCAGGGCATGTCTACTCAAAAGATACATATTCATGACATTTCCTGGAATGATCACATATATACATATGATTTCTTGGAATTCATCAGCATAGATTAACTCAGTCTCTTACATGGCTCTTTGTCTCTGGGAGCTATGGGGTAGGTGGGTGGGTGGGAGTAGGGGGGAGAGGACGTTTACACAGACACAGGCAGACACAGAAGGTTAGGGGTTGGAAGGGACCTCTGGAGATCATCTAGTCCAACACCCCTGCCACAGCAGGGTCACCTACAGCAGGCTGCACAGGATGGTGTCCAGCTAGGTTTGTAATGTCTCCAGAGATGGAGACTCCACCACCTCCCTGGGCAGCCTGGGCCAGGGCTCCACCACTCTCAAAGTCAAGAAGTTCTTCCTCATTTTTATCTGGAACTTCCTCTGTTCCTGTTTGTGCCTTTTCCCTCTTGTCCTGTCCCTGGGCACTACTGAACAAAGCCTGGCCCCAGCCCCCTGACCCCCACCCAGGAAGTATTTATAAACATTGATAAGCTGCCCCCTCAGCCTTCTCCAGGCTAACCAGCCCCAGATCTGAACAGAGATGTTCAAAGCCCCTAATCATTTTTGTAGCCCTTTTCTGTGCCCTCCAGCTAGTCCTTTTACCAAAGTTCAGACTTCTTATCTTCACATACCAAAGTGTCCCATTTGTCTTTGCTTCCCAAAGCATTCTGTGCCTCCCACAAGAGTCTGTATGTAATTGGGCAGTTGTCTTTTAAGATTCAACCTTGAACCTTTTGTTCCTGTTAAGGATAACCTTTAAACTTTAAACTTTGAAGTTCTCATAACAATGCTGCTGGGAGGAGAAAGGGAAGCTGGGGAGGGGAGATAGCTGCAGTAGCACAAACTTTCCCCAGCACTAGTGTTGTGAGCAGCTTGCAAGAGCCCAAGGTTGGAAATGACTATTGTCTCCTAGTCTTATAGTGTGCCTCTGGGCTCATCCCAGTGACCTCCTGGTCTGGAGTTGGCAGAAGACATACAGAGAATAACTGTAGGTGCAAGGTTGGACCTGCAACCCTTGCCAGTGACTGTGGTGTACAGCTCAGCAGGGATTTATTTCAAACTGGGGGAGATTGGGGGCACCTTCAAACTGTACATCCTTAGCCCAGGGAAACAAGGTTAGTAAGACATACAGACTTTGATATCATTCCATGGAGTATGCCTCCAGTCAGCTGCAACTCACTGACATCATGATGGATACTCCAACAGCTTGCTTTGTTTGGTGATGGATCTGACCATCAGACACCTTTCTTTTGCCTCCTTTTTGCCTCCTTACCACTGTGCTGCCCTTTGACTGAGGTTTTCTGGCTCCAGACTCAATGCTAAGCAGTGATGGTTCAGTAAAACCTGCTGCACATCTCCAGAGTGATAACTCATCTCATCCCAGATCCAGTGTTTGACCAAAGTTCAGGCTTCCAAAATTGATAATAAAACAGGAGACAACTAGGAAAACAAAAAAAAAAAGAGAGGCAATTAATCAGAAAATAAAGTAAAAAACTAAAAATTTAAATTAAAATAGAATATAAAAATTGTGCTGGTGCTGCCTACTCTGTCTCATAGGTTAAAACACAGCAGTCAGAAAAACTGGGTGCTTTACACTTCATGCTATTGTCAGTGTGATATTGAACAAGTGCCATTAATCAAGAGCTCTGTAATTCATTAGGCAGAGTGATGCCCTTGAAACGTTATTCCAGTGTCATTGTTCAAAGCCCCTGTAACAGATCTGGAAAAACAAGCTGAAAAGAGTTAGCTGCTGCATTTTAAAGAGAGGATTGGCTTTCAATGGAAATGACTTCATCACTGCTCTAAATATGAACAATTCTAATAGACATAAACCAGTTCCAGATACGAAAACAGGGAAATTACAGCAGCTTGGCAGATCAACCCAGGTGTTTCTCTTGACAGCATCCTAAACACCATTGATCCAAGCCACATTCCTCCTCCCTGTGGTCATGCAGGGTATTCCCCTTCCTGCCTTTATCCCCGTTGCTATGAGCCCAAACCTGTCTCAAAACAGCAGAGGCAGTTGGGTATTTACCCTTTAATTAATACAGGCCTTATCTCATACAATCACAGGTAACTTCCATATCTATATCAGCACTCAAATCTGGTTTAGTTGCATTAAATTGGGCACCTGTGTGATGTCTGAGGGCAAAGATTTCCAGAGGAAAGTTCACACACTATAAGGCAAGAGTCTGCTCATTACCATCACATCTTCCACTAACATCCTTCTAACTTGTTGAACAAGACCAAGGGCAAGGTCCTACATCTGGGTCAGGGCAATCCCAAGCACCGATACAGGCTGGGCAGGGTCTGGCTTGAGAGCAGCCCTGAGGAAAGAGACTTGGGGGTGCTGGTGGATCAGAAGCTCAACATGAGCTGCCAGTGTGTGCTTGCAGCCCAGAGGCCAACAGTATCCTGGGCTGCATCAAGAGGAGCATGGCCAGCAGGTGGAAGGAGGTGATTCTCCCCCTCTACTCTGCTCTCCTGAGACCCCACCTGGAATATTGCATCCAGTTCTGGAGCCCCTGTTCCAAGAGGGATATGGGGGTGCTGGAGCGAGTCTAGAGAAGGGGCAGGAGAATGATCAGAGGACTGGAGCACCTCTCCTACGAGAACAGGCTGAGAGAGTTGGGGTTGTTCAGTCTGGAGAAGAGAAGGCTCCCAGGAGACCTTCTGGTGGCCTTCCAGGATCTGAAGGGGGCTACAGGAAAGCTGGGGAGGGACTTTTGAGGAGGTCAGGTAGTGATAGAACCAGGGGGAATGGATGCAAACTAGACGGGAGGAGATTCAGATTGGACATTAGGAGGAAGTTCTTCAGTGTTAGGGTGGGGAGACAGTGGCACAGGCTGCCCAGAGAGGCTGTGGAAGCCTCATCCGTGGAAGCTTTGAAGGCCAGGCTGGATGGGGCTGGGGGCAACCTTGACTAGTGGGAGGTGTTCCTGGCAGGGAGGGGGTTGGAACTAGATGATCTTGAAGGTCCCTTCCAACTCTGACACTTCTATGATTCTGTGACTACTTAAGAAATTACCAAAAATAATAGTCCTCAAACAATTTAAGTCAGTACCCACAGCTTCACAGGAGTCTCTTTATTTGAGCTGCAGCTCTAGACCCCTCATGGAAAGGAGCTGCACCTTCTGAACTACCAGCTGTTCCTCATCCTGCAGCTCACTGCTTATGGGCTCAAACATCAGGAGCCAGGCTGGACAGCAACACCACTGAAGCTGGCTGAAATATTCACAGGGCAATTTGCCTACTTCTAAGGAAAAAAGCATTCACATCACTGAAAAACAATTGTGCTAAAGGATGACTTCATTCCATATAAATACAGGATTGTGTAAAAATAGGAAATGAAGTGGGTTTGATTTTGTTTGTTTGTTTAATTGCTGCTTGTTTTTTTTCTTTTGAAGTGCACTATTTCTAATTCTCATGGCTGTCATGCTAATTTTCCTGGGGGTGGAGAGCACAGACAGAAGCCATTTGGCCTCCTGTTCATACAAGCACTACCCATATTATTCTGCTCTATTAGTCCTTCCCCAGTTGCAATGAAACTGCAATAACAGCAAGAAACAACAGCCCATACAGAGAAACACAACAGAGGAACTGAGTTAGTTCTTATTTGTCTTTGAAGTAGAACTGTGAGAATAATCATTTTCCAGCCCAAAGCAACACCTTTCCTTCAACCAACTTCAGACCCTGGGTTGGGCTAACCCAAAGTGACATTTCAGGATTTCCTAAACAGTGAGGAGAGACATGGTGACCTCAGGCTGACCAGAACCATCCCTTCAAACTTCTAAAATAACTCTGTCAGTTCTTAGAAATAATATTTTATCATGAGGGTTAAAATAACTAAGATTTCAGAAGGATTTGGGGAATGATCTAGAATAAATGCTCATTTTTTGTTCCCTTCTGGCCTCAACCTTTGTCACTCAGTGCTGTTACAATCACTACCATGCTTCCAAAATCATGATTTTTTTTTCACAACATCTTACCTGTCCTCAAAAAAAAATCAGCGTAGAAAATCCTTCCATGAAGCTCATCTTCAGTTTGAGGAGGGCAGTGTCCTCAGTCAAGAAGTGTCTGCTGAAAGGGTTCTGGGAGGCGAAGCTTGGTCAGGAAGGCATGGGGCAGGTCTGCTCCTACCCTGTAAGACAATTTGGGTTAAAAGAGCTTGTGACAGAAGATTTGGCAGAGGATTTATTGATTTGTAGATGGAGAAGTGATTCTCTGCCCTGGTGCACATCAATATTCCAGTTTTCTTTACTACAGATAGATCCCTTAGCCAAACCTCTCTGCATCAACCTTTGTGCTATTGCTACCCTGTCACAGCAGGCACATAGCATCTGATTTTGCTAATCTTAGGCTTCATAAGTGTTTGCTATGTTTCTTTTTAGTCACAAGGATTGACTACAAGGAGCACCAATGCTCCTACTAGAAGTAAGAGATATCACTGGGAGCTGACCTACTGCCCACACTGCAGGAAATACCAGAGTCCAATACAATAAAAACCATAGCAGTCCAACAGAGTGCATATGGAGTTAGAGATAACCATATCAGACATTGGTTTTGCTGTATTTTTGGTCATCTAGCCACCTCACATCCACAGCACAGGCAAGGAACTGGTGCACATCCAGCTCCATCCTCTCCCCATCCTCTCCTTTGATTTTCACCATCCATCAGTTGATGTTCTTCAAGAACTGGCCAAAGAGGTCACACTCCTTTGGCTGTGAGGGTGCAGTCCCTGACCCAAACCACTAACAGCCAGATATCGACAGCTGAAAACATTTCTGACTCCACAGGGAGATGTTCCTGCTGTATCAAGCACAAGCTATGTGGCTTTGGTCTGTTTGGTTTTGATCAGATTGTGGATGTGGTTCATTTGCTTTCATTCCTTAATTGCTCTGCTTACTCATCACTGAGGGAAATGAATCCTTTGAATCTGCTTCACCTCTGGCCTCTCTCTCTCACTGGTGAACTGAATAATACATTCAGGCAAAGAAGGCTGAATGTCCACATTCCTGAAAGACCAAACACAAGACATTTCAAAGAAAGAAAAGGAAGTTTAAAGTCTTAGGAAAGGAAACTGTTTCCTAAAAGGGGGNNAAGGGGGGGGGGGGGGGGAAAACCCCATAAAATTCTTTTCTTCTCCAATGTGTTTTTCTTTGTCCAGAAATCATTTTGGCAGTATCAGGCTGTGTATTTGTTTGCAGAAGCTGCAGGACTTTTGGGTTCTGACCATGTTGGACATACTGAAAGAAAAGATTTAGTTTCTGATTGTGAATCAGCCTCCCTACCCATTATTACATGCAGGACAAAATTAAGAAGGAGAAAACAAACCCAAGAGGGCTGCTTTTAGGCATGGAACTTCACAGACTGCTGGAAGGTTTTCTGCAGATGGAAAAGACTAGAGCTGGAAGAGGTGGAACTTCAGACAACAATAAAAACAAATAAAATAATAAATAAAATAACTTAGAGAATAAGATAAAANGAAAAAGAGTAGGAAAAACAAAGTAACATACAATAATAAGGAAAAAGAACAGGAAAAAAATAAATTAAAGTAAATTAACATAAAGTAAAACAATAAAACGAACATGAAAAATAAAATCGAATTAAATTCATAAAATGAACAGGAAAAATAAAATAAAAATAAACTTTTTAAAGCTGAGAGTTCAAAAATGTTGTGTTCTAGGATTGATTTCAGCCCATTCCACGTTTAGAGTTCACCTCCCCTAGAAATGGGGCAGAGCAGATTGCATTTTTCCGTAGCTGAGAGTTTTTCCAAGCTCTCCAGTGTCATTCTGAGCTGGTAGTGACTCAGCACTGAGCTGCAGTGACTCAGCATTGCCTCCCTCCTGACAATCAAAGATGTCAATTTGCTTCTTCACTTTGGAACAGGAAACTTATTCCCTAGGTTGTCCCAGGATGTGCTTGCCCCTCGGGGGCTGTGCTGCAACAGCTGATATTTAGGAGGCTTCCCGTGATCCTCATCCCACAGCTGGGACTCCCACACCCTCAGGGTCCCCACAGGGCTCACTCAGGACAGGAGGAAGTCAGAAGATCTCCTCAAGTCTCCCCCCAAAAACTGATAACTTGTGGCATTTTATGGCCACTCTCATTTTCCTCCTATTTCTCCCTTTTTTTCTGCATCCCATGTTGCTCGTGCAAGAGAGAAACTATTTGCACATGCCACGATTTTCATCCTTTCTTTTCTTCCAGATTCTGAAGTGCAACCCCAGACAGCATGAGCTTTTCTCATCAAGCATTTCTTAATCTTGGGCTGACTGGGAAAGGAGATTTTCTGTCAGAACTCAGGAAGGGGCTGGTATCAACTTGCCCTGATGAGTTAAGGCATTGAGACCATCGTTGGCGATAGTAGCACGTTGCTGTGGTGAAGCTGCCACCAGCTGGAGCCACTTCTAATGCTTGTGCTAACAAAAATGATAAAGGCAAGATGAGAGAGATGGAAAAGGAGAGGTGTGGAAGGAAGGAAATAGGCAACAGGGAAAAAAAAAACAACAGAGCAATGCATTCATTAGCTAAGGTATGAAGAACCTTCACAACCACTTTAAACCAAGAGAAACGAGGGCTTGAATTTAGCAAATAATAAATAAATGGGGGGAAAAAGAGAAGATTAAAACCCCCAGATCATCTTATTACCTAAGTAATGTCATTAAACCTCTACTGCATTTTGAAATACCTGAAATATGTTCATGAAGACTGCAGAGCATAGCCTATCTTTACCCTGAAAACAGTGGCCCGATAAAGGCTTCAGGGAATGCAGCACTTTGTCACCTGCAGGGTGTGTAAATAGAAAATCATAACAGATGAGGAACTGTTTTGAGTAGCAGCCTTGCTGTGATAACGTTTTGAAACACTAGAGTGCCTGAAGCCTCTGCTTTCAGGCTGACAATCAAACAGAAGGTCTCACACAAACTTTGTTTCAAAGACTCCTGAGAAGCTACAACGGGAGCAGTCTTTATCTACCACTGTTGCAGATGTTCATCGCACAGCAACCCGTCTGGAAAACAAAGGAAAACAAAACAAAAAACCAAACCAAAACCCAACAAACAAAACCACAGCAGGGGTTGTTTGTTGATTTGATCTTTTGTCTTCCCTCACACAGAAATGACAGCATCCAGCATCTTTGTTTCAGCAGTTGCTAGTTGGCTGCCTACAAGCTGAACAGGTTTCGAAAGCAGTGGTTGTGCTGTTTGCTTTCTGTTAAGAAATAAACTTCTTGGAGGTGATCTTTCCTGTTATCCCAGAGATGAAAGAGGTGTTAATGAAGCCAAGGAGGAACCAAGCTAGCTCTCATAACAATTTTTGGATGGCCTCTGCTAGGTAACAGCTGGATAACTCCTTCCTCACAACAGAGTAAGAAGAGTTTTGTGGTCGTGTGTACACCCTGTTGTTCCTTTCTCACTCCCCTTTAAATGTTTTTCCTCTTGACACCTATGGTTCTGAACCTAACCATTTAAAATAGCATGGCATCAGGATATTTTTTAATTTTCAGGTGATATTTTACTAAGAGACAATAAAACAATAAAATGTACATCATTTGAATAGACAGCTTTTTTGCTGCAAGGAAGTGGATGGGAATAGTCCTCAAAATACAAAGAGAGCCCTGTGAAGCATATTCTGTAAACATGGTTTGAGACAGACAAGGTAAGAACAAGAAAGACATAGATGAACATCATTTTTTCATCTACCACTTAAAGATGATAGAGAAAAAATTAACAAATTCCATAACCAAGTGCTCACTCACGTGGCTTAGGAGGAAGTAGAAAGGTGCAGTAAGATCCCAGGCACCACACTGGCGGGAAGATTCCTCCCCAAGGAGTAATTTTAGCATAGTGGCCTCTTCAGTTTACCACATGTGACCTCAGTAAGGTTTGGCCAAAAAGAGAAATCCTTGTTCCACCTTCTAAACTTGGTGTCACGATCAGTCAGTGCCTTGAAAGAGTAAGAGCAATGTACCAGCTCTCCTTCCACTGCTGGTGTGCTGTAGAAAAGCCTGGAAAGGCCAATATTTATAGGATCATAGAATGGTTTGGGTTGAAAGGGACCTTCAAGATCATCTAGTTCCAACCCCCCTGCCTGCCAGGGACACCTCCCACTACATCAGCTTGCCCACAGCCCCATCCAGCCTGGCTTTCAATGCTTCCAGGGATGAGGCTTCCACAGCCTCTCTGGGCAACCTGTTCCAGTGTCTCCCCACCCTGACAGTGAAGAACTTCCTCCTCATATCCAATCTAAATTTGCCCTCCTCTAGCTTGCAACCATTCCCCTTGGTTCTATCACTACCTGACCTCCCCAGCTTTCTTGTCACCCCCTTCAGATCCTGGAAGGCCACCAGAAGGTCTCCTGGGAGCCTTCTCTTCTCCAGACTGAACAACCCCAACTCTCTCAGCCTGTCCTCGTAGGAGAGGTGCTGCAGTCCTCTGATCATTCTCCTGGCCCTTCTGTGGACTCACTCCAGCATCTCCATATCCCTTCTGGGCTGCAAGCCCACACTGATGGCTTCTGTTGAGCTTCTCATCCACCAGCACCCCCAAGTCCCTTTCCTTCAGGGCTGCTCTCAAGCCAGTGCCTGTCCAGGCTTTTGACTTCCAGGAGGTCAGGACTGAGTTTGCTGAGAAATAGGGTTTCTGCAGTAAAGGTTTGAGAGTAGCTGAGGGAATATTTTTTTTCTTTTTCTCACTTTTTACAGTTGAACCCAACAGCTCATGTCATCACTAGACAACTTCATTTGGTTTCCTGGAGGTATTATGCTGTTTCTTCTCTTCTGTCCAGTCTCATCTTGCTTTAATAACAGATACTTCTTAGCTGTCTCTATGTTCTTAGACATCTGTAGCCAAGAGATAGTTATCCACTCTTGCTGTTTCTCTTCTAAGATATCCACTTTGGCTTCACAGAGCTGAGCTGGCACTAAAGAGTCTGCAGGAGAGTTCTCTAACAGATGCCTTCAAGTCCCTAATAACTATGGGTTTCAGCAGGAATAAAAGATGCCACCAGCTGGGAAAACCATACCCTAGTTCTTCATCAGTTCAGTGCAATTTCAAACCAAAAGACACCCTCCTCTGCAAGTGCAAGTGTAAATTCATTGGTTAAAGTCAGTGTTGAGCCTCTGAGGAGTGGTGTGTGTTTAGTGCCTGAGCTCTGTCATTTCACAGGCATTCAGGAAGGGGTTAGAGTTCATTTAAAAACTGCTCCTTGACTAATTTTTTCATGGATTACTATCATGACATGGAAGATGTCAAAGACTTGGTTGTAACTTGTAGGTAGAATGGTGATGGGATAGGGGTGGAAACAGAGGTGTGGGCAGCCATGCACACAAGCAAGCTAAACACAGAGATGGATAGTGCTAAGAGTACCTATAGATACAATATAAAACACATCTGAAGGTTTTTCTTTCTCATTCCCTTGCCTCAACTACTGAGCCAACAACAGTTGCATGGAATCTGTGCCAAGTGAAGGTGTTGTAACTGACTGATATTAAAAGACATCATACAAGTCACTGTTTTCCTGACATTATATTAGTAACAATCCTAAGGAATCCTAATACATGAAATTTGAGTGCCTTGTCTGGAACAACCATCCACCCAGCAAACAAGAGTAGCTGATAAATGCATTGTTGCCACCAGTGACCATGGAAAGGAGACCTGGAAATATTTAGAAGGAAAGTAAAAGCCAACAAATAAAAGGAAAAATAAAGATGTTAGAAAGAGTAATGCAGTGTTAGAGGTGAAAATTGAACAGGCAGCTCTGAATGTGTGTTTGCAGAATGGTAATCAACTTCATACCATGTCTTTAACAGGGAATACATGGAGCACATAAATTACGCTAGTTAGGATGCTATTGTTCAGAAATTAAACACAGGACTTGGAATCAAAGTTGCACTTCCTGCTGCACCTGAATATTGAGCACTTCAGGCTGCACTGGTTAGAAGTCTAAGCAATAGAGCTGTGATACTTGAAAAGTCTGATACTCATTATCTAGGCTTTGCTCTTTTCATGTATCCTGGTTAAAGGTGATGCTGGTAACTGAGCATTTCATATCCTTACTTTAGCTTAAGTTTAGTGGTTTAGTGCTTAGGGAATATTAAGGGTAAGGTATGAATCCATAAGAATCTCTAGATGGGACATCTAAGCTGATCTCAAAGACAAACACATTCTGGCTCCTGGGTTAGCAACTGCTGGCATGAGCTGCCTGCTGTCTCTTCCGTGGAGGGGCTGTCACCCAAAACACTGACAGGAGGCTGGCAAGGTCCTGGAGATGTGTTTTAGGTAGGTGAGGAGAGTATCCATCTCCCTGGAATGTGGGAAGGGAAAGGAAAGGCAAGGGGAGAAGCTCAGCTGACAGCTTTTGGGAGACCAACACTGGGAGATGTTTAGTCCTCTCCAAGAGCATGTCACGAGATCCCTGGTCTGAATGGCTCTTTGGAGAAACTGATTTTCCTCTGTGGGGTATACAGAGAGCTAAAATGCAAACAAACAAATAGAACCCACAAAAAAAATCAAACCCAAACCCAAACCCAACCCAAACCTGTAAAAGCACATGGTGAGAATCCCCCTAAAAGTTCATCACTTCCCTAGATGACCTCTGATGAGAGCTCTTTGATCAGTGAACAACTCATCAATGTTCATCTACATAGGTAGGCCTGAAGAGACATCCTGTAGATCCACCAGCAAATGGGAATGGCCATGTAAAGCAATATTTACTAGCTAGAAAAATGAGTAATGAAGTGATTTAAAACTTTAGATGAATTCTGTGAATGCCTTTAAAACAACTCAGTGAATCCATTGAAGATCTATGAACATTCTTCCTAGTTTGATAACCTGCATTCAACTTCAAACCCAGCAAATGATTCAGCTTAGAACCTTCCATGTGCAGCCTCTTCCTTAAAGGTAGACTGCTTAAAATCTATTGCTTTTGCAGGACATGCTTAAAATGCAACACAAAAGGAAAAATTATCAGATAATTAAACCTATCTCTTATGTTAAGAATTCGAATTGCTGCCAACAACTGGCAGAAGACAGATGGAAATGGGAGGGTCTGATGTAGTTAATCACTGGGTAATTTGCAACCATATTGCTGTGCCTAGATATTGTTTTCTGAAACAGAGTTTGAGGGATTGCTACAGATCTGTACCTAGGGATCAAGGAATGCAAGACAGGAAAAATCTTGTTATATTTTCATAGAGCTCCTTAAGAAGAACAGACCTTGCAGAGCAGCTGCTGATGGTTCCTTTACAACCAAAAGAATGATGTTAGACATTCTTCCTGGCAGCACAGATCTGCCTAAGGATGGGTAATCATTAGTATAAAACTAGCATGTTACATTTGTGCTGGCAAAGTCAAACCAAATGAAAATACAATTAGCCATAGATTTCAGACAGTTAATTATTCATCCTGAGCAGCATATACAAATCTAAAGCTCTGTAACTGGCAAAGCTGTATTTACAAAGCCTGCTGAAGAATCTCTGCTCTCAAAGCTTGGCTGTAATTTTCACAGTGTGACTTGAAACTCCCTGGTTTAAGGTTCATCTCTGTGCTATACCTGGATTTTAGCATGATCCAATCTGCCATTAACAAACTGCATTACAAAAAAACCCAACACCCAACAAACCCAACCAACAGAGACAGCTGTAAAACTTGCTACTTTGGTTTCCACTGAAATAGCAATTAACCTTGGTAGTGTTTTAGACAGAGGAACATGCAGTTAGCTCAAAGGAGGAGGACTCCAGTGAGTGTTTGTTTCTGGTTTAGATTAATGCAGGTTACAGCAGGAAATCATGGGATAATCCTGATGGACTTGACATGGCCAAGGCACACAAATGGGATGCACTAAATAGCAGCAAGGCAGCTATTAGGATAAGGATGGTGTAAATCAATCCAAAATGAATATGGATAGAAGCATATCATTATAATAGAATTAATTCCTTTTTATCTTGCTTTTCAAAAGCATAATTCTTCCATTATTCTGTCCCATTTCACCCTTCTTGCCTCTCCCCCCTGCCCCCAGGATTTTCATCAGAGGCTTGCACAACACTAGTGGAACAGAGCAGATTTTCACCCATAAAAGGTGTTCTCTTCCCCATATTCATACTGTGAAGAGATTGGCTTTAATCCTCTAATTTTTTATTACTCTCTAAACAATTCTAACTCTGCATGACAAGTTCTGGCATTCAACAACACTTTCAGCAATTCCAGAAATAGATATTTTGCTATCAAAAAAGGCTTTGAACAAAGAAGAGTGTAACTCTCCCAGATAAGATTATTAACAACCAGCAGAAAAAAATGGATTTCTTGGGTAGTGATGAATAATAACATGAGTGTGTAGATCATTATGATCTGGATGATCTTTGGATTCCTCAGCCAAAATTAATTCAAAAGCAAAGGTTTTACACAGTTTAGTGGATTTGGGTATCACCAACTACACAGAACAGGGAGATGTTGTTTAAAATCAGGTTGTTTTCTTCATTCTTATTTCTTTAAGCAGCATCCTTCATTCAGGGATCATCTACCTATATGGCTAGGAATGCCTGTAGATCCCTGGTAGGAAAAAAAGGACATTAAACCCCAAGCAAAATATCTAAGGAAAAGAAATTCTTCAAGGGCTAGTGCTAGATTCTCTGTCATTAGAAGAAAGATCAGAAGGATTAAATGTTTTTATTTATGTTTCATCATTTCCTACCATGGTCTGGAAAGCAACTGCACTTTCAGTGTAAATAAATCACTGCCCCTTAATTAACACACAGTCCTATTAAGGAGGTCTCCTCCAAAGCAGGCAGGTTCAGCTTACACTAAGGTGCTACTGCCACCAAGTGAATTTTTGTTGTGGGTTTTCTAAATAGGTGGCATGAGAGGCAAATCATAAAAGTAGCCTAAAATAAAATATGGGGGTTTTTACACAAAAAAAGTGTGGTTTGGGTTTGGTTGTTGTTTTTTTTTTGCTGCTTTCCAGAAGCAGTCATTTACCAAGCAGTTTCATTTGTTCCTCCACACAGTTTGTTCAGCCTCCTAATAATTCAGGGGCACCCTGAACTCAGCAGCAGTTGTGGTAATTGGTCAGAAGAGTTAAAAAGAAAAAGGAAATGAAGAAGCCCAAGACTCTTAACTTTAATGTTGTTTGTGGAATTACTGGGGACAGGCTGAAAGATGAATCAGTAGCACTACAGGGACAGCTACTGGCTACCTGTGGTTGGCAAGGCTGGTGTAAATGTATGACTTTATTTTTTAGTGATTTAAAGAAGAGTAAACACATGTAAAAAAAAAAAAAACCCAATCACAAAACTTAAAAGAAAAACAAACCAAATAAACAAAAATCACCAAAAAACCCCCACAAAAAACAACCAACAAAACCAAAAACACCAAAACCCAAAAGAAACCCAGCAACAAAAAAACCACAAACACAAACAGAAAAGCACACCAAAACCCACACTAACAAAAACATCCACCATACTCAAAAACCCCCCAAACAAATAAATAAACAAACAAATAAAACACCTAACACATAAAAAGCCCCAGAAGAGAAAAACCCAGCCAAACAACACACACATGAAACAAAACAAAACAACAACAAAACCAACCAAACCAAAACCAAAACAACAAAAAACCCTGAAACAAACAAAAACCGAAACAACAACAAAAAAACCCCAACCAAAACCAAAAAGAGCCCAGAACCCACAACCACCCAAGAAACCACCCAAGCGCCCCAGAGCAAAAGGAGGGGAAAGCTTAGCCGCGCTCTGTGCCCGTTGCTGTTCTTTGAGCCATGCTGCTATTGTTGGTTTTGTTCAGCTCCCTCTCAATCAATACCTAGCAGGGCATGATTTAATAAGGTTCTATAACCTAAAAAATAAAGGGG
>VWZX01006094.1:46185-67266 GCA_013399015.1 Galbula dea
CAGCTTAGTGTCATCTGCAAACTTACTAAGGGTGCACTCTATCCCCTCATCCAAGTCATCAATAAAGATGTTGAACAGGAGAGGCCCCAACACTGACCCCTGAGGGACACCGCTCGTGACCGGCCGCCAACCAAACTTGACTCCATTGAGCACAACCCTCTGGACTCGGCCATCCAACCAGTTTTGGATCCAGCCAAGGGTGTGCTCATCCAAGCCACGAGCAGCCAGTTTCTCAAGGAGAATGCTGTGGGAAACTGTGTCCAACGCCTTGCTAAAGCCAAGGTACACAACATCCACAGCCCTTCCTTCATCTAATAAGCGGGTTACCCCATCATAGAAGATCAGGTTAGTCAGACAGGAGCTGCCTTTTGTGAAGCCATGCTGAGTGGACCCGATCCCCTGGCCGCTCTGCAAGTGCCGCAGAAGCGTACTCAGGATGATCTCCTCCATCAGCTTTCCTGGCACAGAAGTCAGACTGACAGGCCTGTAATTTCCAGGATCATCCTTCCTTCCCTTCTTATGTATGGGGGTAATCCTTGCCCACTTTCCCGGGTTCCCCATGACCATTTTGTGATAGATCCCACGAACATTGTTGTGTGCTTTGAATCACAAATGCTCACGATTTTACCCCAGAACTAGAGCTCCATTCTCAGTGGAAGGTGGCAAAAGGCATTTCTGAAAACGTCACCTGAACTAGCAAAGCAGAGCTGGGACAAGAAAGAACGGAATATTCAGCTGTGCCTCAGCTGAAAAGGGCCAAACAAATTTGGGGCAGAAAGCACCAATTTGGGTTGGTTCAGACTAGATATCAGTGCCTGAGATACGGCGGCCCCTGAAGTGTTAGACTGCTGTTTCACGGGCGATGCGGACCGGAGGTAGGTGTGGTGCGGGCAGGGCGCGGGCGGTTCCGCGGTGCTCCGCGGCTCTGCGCGGTGCTCTGTTGCCATCTAGCGGCTCGTTGGGGAATGGGGAGGGGAGGGAGGCTAGAACAGGTTGGGCTTGATTGTGAGTAATTGACAAAAAGGAAAAAAACTAGGGGGAAGAAGAGAAGAAAAAAAAAGAAGAAAGAAAAAAACTAGAAGTAAAAAGGGTTGGGGCCAAGGGAGTAAAAAAAAAAACAAAAGAAAAACAGGGGGAACAATGTCAAATTTCTCTGGGTAGTTGTTCATGCTGCTGGTCATTGCCCTGTTTCTATGTTTACCAATAAGCAACGATTTTGTTGTAGTTTTGTGTCATTCCCATTGCAACAGGACAAGGGGTGACAGGGGAGACTGAGACTAGAGAGAATCATAGAATCGTCAGAGTTGGAAGGGACCTGAAAGATCATCTAGTTCCAACCCCCCTGCCTGCCAGGGACACCTCCCACTACATCAGGTTGCTCAGAGCCCCATCCAGCCTTGCCTTTAAATCAGAAGATTCACAACCAGCTGGCACCAATGGTTTTCTAACACGTTGTTGTTTTGTTCTTTCCTTTCTCCCTCTCTATGTGCTGGCAAAGGAATTTGTGGGTTGGGCCAAACTGCAGCTCTCTGTGTCAGCTGTGCACTTCATTCCTAACAAATGAACATCCTCCCTTGGTGTATAATGGAGAGGAATTGGTTGGATGCACAGAATAATGTGGAAAAATTAACTTTGCAGTCTATTTCTGGAACTAAGGATGTTTACAATATTTATTTTCCCCACTTTTCCTAGCTTCACCTTTTTCTCCTTTAACCTCATCCTGCTTGGAGCTCTCACTGTGGCCCACTCTGGGACCTATGTATTTTGCCATGTGTCTCTGAGATCCCTTTCCCTTCCCTCTAATCTATACCTGCACTATTCCCAGATCTTCTCATGTAGCTTTTATTGTCTAATATTTGCCTTTTTTCTTCTGTCTTACACCCCTATAAAAAGCTAATGCAAGTGGTGATCAGGACTCTATTTGCACAAGTAATTATTATTATCCATCAAACTGATGGATCAACATTCACATTCCTCAAACATCACAATAAGGAAATCCAGATAGGACTAATTATCTGTTAAATAAGCAACATAATACAGTTGTACATATGTCCTGCTGTAGAACATCAAACCAGCCCAAATCTCCACCTTCAAGATTCTCAAGCAGTATCTCAGTCACTGAGGCAAACAAGACAGGTATTATTTTTACCAGACATGTTCAAAACATCAACAAGGAGATGGCAGAACATCACATGACCAAGCTGAAGAAGAGAGGGAAGTAATGATCAGAGGACTGGAGCACCTCACCTATTAGGACAGGCTGAGAGAGTTGGGGTTGTTCAGTCTGGAGAAGAGAAGGCTCCCAGGAGACCTTCTGGTGTTCTCTCAGTATCTGAAGGGGGCTACAAGAAAGCTGGGGAGGGACTTTTGAGGAGGTCAGGTAGTGATAGAACCAGGGGGAATGGATGCAAACTGGAGGAGGGGAGATTTAGATTGGACGTTAGGAGGAAACTCTTCACTGTGAGGGTGCTGAGACACTGGAACAGGTTGCCCAGAGAGGTTGTGGAAACCTCATCCCTGGAAGCTTTGAAGGCCAGGCTGGATGGGGCTGGGGGCAACCTTGACTAGTGGGAGGTGTCCCTGGCAGGGAGGGGGTTGGAACTAGATGATCTTGCAGGTCCCTTCCAGCTCTGGGGATTCTATGTTTCTATGATACTATTTCATTGGAGCATCTCCATTAGAATAATTCCCCAATAAATAACTGACTAAAATACCCACAGATGAAACATTTAGCCTGTAAACTTCCCCACTGCCTTCCTTCTTAAGCTAAAATAAGGTCCTTTTTCTCCTTTTTTTTTTTTTTCCTTTGACTTTATATATTTTTTTTTGTCTTTTCAAATTCACTTCATGTGACACTTTTTTTCCCCTCCCTTTTGTATGGCTATAGAATCAGAGATCAAACTGGATGTTCAGTATGGAGCAGAAATGTAGAAACCTGCATATGTTGAAGAAGATTTTTCCCCTATTAAGGCAGAATGAACACAAACACTGGTACTTTTATATCAAAATAGCTTATTGTATTTTGAATATTATTTCAGATAGAGCAGGATCCTGCCACTGCTCTGCACATTTCCTCACAGGAAAGAGAGAAAAACTCATGGCTGTTCCCTGTAATCCATATGTCCACATAAGTCCTTATCTAGAACTAGAAAGCCATGTCTGATGTAACTGGGCTCTTATTCCACTATTGATTTAAGTAGACTTCAGTTCCTCAATGAAATCATCCTTAAGGTTGGAGAAGACCTCCAAGTCCATCAATTCCAACCTCAAATGATTCGTGCTGCTCTCCTTAAATAAAAATCCTCATCTTAAGCTTGGGTTTGGAAATATTTTTCTTAAGATGGTAGGAACTGCCAGATTTTATTGAGTTTTTTTGAGACTAAAACCTAAAGGGTTGCTCCAAGGAACATTGCCATCTCAGGTTTCTACAGTAAAGTTCCTATTGGGCAGCTCAATGCCTTCTGCCATTCCTAACACCTCATCTGATTCCACACCCACTTTTTGCACCTCCTGTTGCTCCAGGGTGCCTTTTGTCTCACTCCCTGCTCCTCCTTTCTCAGTTTCTTGTTGAAAGAAACAGAAAACCCTTTTCATCCCCAACTGAGTAACTCCTTTCTCAACACAGGTCCCCCCTGTTGGGTCTGGGCTGCCTTCCACCCCACAGCTTTCATTCAATGAGCAGTTCAGAGCAGCACTGTGCAGACCAAAATATGTTAGCTGGCAGATATCTTGTGGCAATTTGATGAGATGTCCAGTCCCTGAGCAGCCTCACCCTTGCAAACTGCAGCAGTGAGCTGGCTCTTGTACTAGCTGCGAGACTGAAGCAGAGCTGCTGAACCTGTGCCTCTTCAACAATGAGACCTAAAGCAGAGGCAGCTCCTTCAGCTCCTGCACCACAGAGCAGCTCCAGCCACTCAGCCCAATCCAGCAACTCAAGGTAGCTGCTGGTTTTCACCATTGTCATTGCTGAATCACAGAATCATGAAGGTTGGAAGATACCTCTAAGATCATCAAGTCCAACCATTAACCTATCACCACCATGCCACGAAACCATGTCCCTAAGGACCACATCTAGATGTCTTTGAGCCCCTCCAGGGATGGTGACTCCACCACTGCCCTGGGCAGCCTGGGCTAATATCTAACAACACCTGCTGGGGAGAAAATGTTCCTAATACCCAATCTAAACCTTCCCTGGTGCAGCTTGAGGCCATTTCCTCTTGTCTTCTCACTGGTAAGCCAAAAGAAGAGATCAACCCCCACCTGGCTCCAACCACCTTTCAGGGAGTTGCAGAGAGTGAGAAGGTCTCCCCTCAGCCTCCTCTTCCTCAGACTAACCAACCCCAGTTCCCTCAGCTGCTCTTATAAGACCTACTCTCCAGACCTGTCATTCCCCTTGTCTGGACACACTCCAGTGCCTCAATGTCTTCTTTCCAGTAAGGGCCCAAATCTGAACCCAGGATTGGAAATGTGACTTTGGTGCAGCAATAAAATTCCCTTTGACATGTCTGGACTTACAAGATGAGCAGCACTATCTTTATAAACCTGATGCCACTCCAAAATCTAAGCAACAGTCACTGTGTGTTGGCAGAAAAGCAATCAGAGGGTCAGTGTAGAATAAAATTGTTATCCCTGAGAGTCATGTTATCATTAGAGATAACTGGGCTTGTTCCTTCAAGGCAACACAGGGTTGTTCTGACTAGAACATAGTAAGAGTTAGAACATGGTAAGAATAACCAAGAGAGCAAGGAAGAAACATTGCTCCAGCATCATCACCCCAAAAAAGAGAAAAAAACCCAACAACAACAAAGATGATTCTCACAGATGATCATTTAAAATGGGATAACAGGTAAACCTCACTCACTGCTAACAGCCTCCCCAGGGGGGCTTAGCTTGTCACCATGAGTAGCTTTCTTGGGTCAGTTGGCCAAAAAGAACAAGGTGCACATGAATAATACATTACCCAACCACTTTTCAACCTACATCTCTTTCTCTTACCAGGTCTCACTGCTCAGAAAGGCACAGACATGGCACCTGGATGAAAAGGGGTCGTTTAAAAAGACTTGGCAGAGGCTCTCTACTGTGAAGGATTGAGTTTTCACTTGAATGCCTACCTTTTCACCTCTTTTTCTTGGCAGAAGTAATCTTTCTGAGTGGTGGGCTCCATTTGGGTGTTTTCATAAGTCCCTGATCAGGAAGGCATGAAATGTTAGAGCACATTTGTCCCAGGAGAGGACCACAACTGACTCGGTGATAGATCATTGTGCTGATGGAGATGATACACACAGCACTGGTCAGGAGCCTCCTCCAGCTCTCTTCAGATCCTTGGTCCTTCTAGAATATCTGTGAGGTTTCAAAGTACAAGGTCCTTGATTTTTTTTTCCCCCAGGTATTGTAATTTCTTCAAAACACAGTAAATTTTGGTGACCTTTAGAAAGGTGGATTTAGTTTCCCCTAAAAGGGAGGGTCGATTCTGGTTTGATATGGGCATTAATCGGTGTATCTGGTGAAAGTGGTGGTGTTTTTACAGCAAGTTGTGCAATCCCCAAATCCCAGCATGGTGGGGGTTGGAAGGGACCTCTGGAGATCATCCAGTCCAACTCCCCTGCTCCAGCAGGGTCACCCACAGCAGCTTGCCCAGGGTCACCTCCAGCTGCCTTGGCAATCTCCCCCCACAAGGAGACTCCACAGCCTCTCTGGGCAACCTGGGCCAGGGCTCCAACACCCTCTCACCAAACAACTTTCTTCTCCTATTCAGGTGGAACCTCCTGGGTTCCAGTTGATGCCCAGTGCCTCTTGGCCTGTGCCTGGGCACCAGTGAGCAGAGTCTGGCCCCAGCCTCCCGCCCCTAGCCTCTCTCTCTTCCTCAGCCTTGAGCAGCTCCCCTCTGGGGCTGCTCTTCTCCAGACTCAGCAGCCCCAGGGCTCTTTGCCTTTCCTCCTGCCAGAGATGCTCCAGTGCCCTCAGCATCTTGGGAGCCTCTGCCGGACTCTGTCCAGTAGTTCGTTGTCTCTCTTGAACTGGGGAGCCCAGAACTTGAAATGACACTCTGGATGTGGCCTGACTAGAACATAGCTGAGAGGGAGGAGAACTTCCCTTGACCTGCTATTCACACTCTTCTTCTTACACTCCAGGACTTGGCCATGAGGGCACATTTCTGGCTCATGAATGTCCACCAAGATTCCCAGTTCCTTCTCCACAGAGCTGCTATCCAGCAGGTCAACCCCTAACCTGTCCTGCTCCGTGAGGTTATTCCTCCCCAGGTGCAGGACTCTACACTTGCCCTTGTTGAACTGCATGAGGTTTCCTCTCCACCCAACTCTCAGCCTGCCCAGGTCTCTCTAAGTGGGGCAAGCATTGAATGATGGCAGCAGAGCCTGAGAGGATGTTTACTGTGTTCATTGTTTCCTGCTGGAGTACCAGTTTCCTACTGTGTTTGTGCACAGTAAATCAGAAACATTTACCTAATCCCCTGCAACAGCTTGGGGGATAAGCCCCAGAGTCCTCTCCCCCCTGTGTTAGCAGTGTTGGTGGCTTTACCTTCCCCCTCCTCACAGAGCCTCCCAGTGTTGACCACTGTGTGGATGAACAGGAAAGGAAAACCTCTGCAGAAAACTCACAAGCCAATCCAAAAGCTGAGGTGACCTTCATGAACCATGGTGAACCTAGCTAACTTGTTGGAAAGGCTTTCAAAGGGATGAGATTTTTGCTGTTGTTTCTGCAGTAGCCTCTGGATGATGGCTGGTGTCACCTTGACCTAAGGTTGCACCACAGTATTTACTTCTATCATCACCATCTAGACACCTGCATTGGGAAACATCCCTTGCAAATATTTCATACACAGGAGGCAGTGCAGCTAAGCAGCCAAATGTCTGATCTTAGAAGTTTAAATAAGTGCTGTTAGTTCATCACATGTTCAAAAGAGTCTTCCCTGGGTCCTTTTGTCTCAATCTCTGACTCTCTGAGGCTTGGAGTATTCCTGCTCAGTGTGTTTTCTGGTGGACTGCTCTTCTTTGGATCTGTGGTAGCATATTTGTTGCAGTATAATAATTTTGAGCAACCACAGCCAGTTCCAGGGCAGCTGGGAGCCTGAGCAGATCCAAATGGGATGAAGAGCACAGGATCAAGTGCATTGTCTCAATCTGAAGTTCTCCTAAACTGCAGAGCATGGCTGGCAACAGAGCCCTGACCCCTGAGCAAGACCATCAGCAGTGTGAACCTTTCCTCCTCACAGCCCAGCTGTCCTACTGTCACCTCCTGGCATCTGGCAGCCACTGGCTCCAACCCTTCTTTTCCATATCATAGAATCCTAGAATGGCCCAGGTTGGAAGGGACCTTAAAGATCATCTAGTTCCAACCCCCCTGCCATGGGCAGGGATGCCACTCACCAGACCAGGTCACCCAGGGCCCCATCCAGCCTGGCCTTGAACACTTCCAGGGGTGGGGCAGCCACAACCTCCCCGGGCAACCTGTGCCAGTGCCTCACCACCCTCTGGGTATAGAACCTCTTCCTAATTTCCAGTCTAAATTTCCAATATATTTTCCTCTTGTTTTCATGTCCTTACTGGAGCAGAGTTCTCAGAAGTGCATGAGATGCTCATCATCAGGCAGGACCTGTGGATTGACTGGGTGACATTAAAAACCTTTTTGTTTGGTTGCTTGGTTGGGGTTTTTACTTCTGACTCCTGTTCTAATCATTGCTAGCATCCTAGCAGTGAACACCAATGTCAGTGATGATGTGAAATGAGCATCTGATCCTGGGTAGAACAGGATCTTCTGCACTTCCTTCCTTCCTTCCTTCTTAATGACCTGATCTGCTCTTGTTACTGTAAAATAGCAAAGGAAAAAAGGAAATTCTCACAACATCCAGGCATTCAGGTGCCTCACCTTCTTTATCAGATACTTAGCAGATAAAATCATAACAAAACTCCCCTCCTTAGGTATTTCTGTGCTGCAAATTCATACTAGCAAATAAATACCAGCAACCTACACAGAGATTTCTGCAGTCTCTTGGTGTTGAGGTCATAAGTGAATAATAAAAGGAGAATGGTTAGGATTAGGATAAATCCTTTAAAATAAATAAGTTTAGTAGTAGTAATTTTAGTGTTAATAATGGTAACAACAATAAGAAAGAAGGAATTGGGAAGTGAGTTGGGTTTCCTTGGAGAGACAGGGAATGATGCCTACCTGAAGACTAATTGAAATTTAATCTACATCTCTGATTTAGCTGACTGCTCACTGCTGGGTGGTAAGAGCTAGGTACCAAATGACTCCCAGTATTTCTCCCTCACTCATTTAAGTTAGCAGAGCAGCTTTCTGCCACCCTGGGCTAACAGGAGCAGTAATTCCACAGTTCCCACAGGTAGAGCACTAAGGGAAATGAATCTCCTTCTGTTGCTTTGGTAGTTTATCAGATGATTTATTTACAGAGCAGACTACATGGCAAGGAAGCAGAGATGTTATTTTTACCCTCTGCAGCCTGCAAGTGGGTTCTGAACATGACAAAGAGACAAGGTGAATGCCTTATCCTGGATGTGTGAAAAATTCAACAGCAGCCCTAGAAAATAAAGTGAATTATATTACTGGAAGAGCTGATTGATGTACTGGAGGAGATCTTTCATGAACCACACAGAAATACAAAGAAGAAAGGGTAGAAAAACCCCAAACCTTTCTGCCACCATGCATGTTGATGAATCCCTGGCACATGTTAATTAATGCCTTATTGTGTTTGGCAGCTTACCAAGGGCTGGGGTTGAAGACAGAGGGATCCTTTAGACTGAAAGTGGCTTCCAGCATCTCCTGAAAAGGAAAAGATTTGTATTTGTACCAGCTGTGACTATTCATCAACAAAAAGGCTTTTCTGCTGTTCGTGCAATTAGCTGGGGTGAATTGCCATCTATCACAATATTTTATCACAAGTACAGAAAAGTCTCCAACTCTACAGAGTGGGTGAGAAAAAGATCTCTAATATTAATGTGTCAGTTGGTCAAAAAGAATATTCTAACAAAAAAAGTCCTGTAACCCTTCTCAGATCCAAAACCAGGGTGGGGGGAAAACCATCACCACCAGCAGAGTAAATGCAAGTCTTCAAAATTTTCAGTGAGTCTTTGCTAATATTTGCAAATAAATGCATTTTTATTCTCCTTTTTTTAGCTTCCTGAGAGCACATTTCTAGCTATTCACAGAAATATCCAGGAATTCAGGGTTTTTTTGGCAAGGATCTTGACAAAAGTCCCCCCATTTTTTTTTTCAGGTAATCAATTAGAATTAAATTTACAACAGAAAACCAAATCCAAGCAAGATTTTCATTCATTCCAGAGCAGAAACTGCTGGTGTGACTCTTCTGTCCAGGCAAAACAGCACAAATCCTCAAGAATAGAACTGCAAACCAGACAACTCTCAAGATAAAGATAATTCACAGACTTTATTGGCTGGATAATTTCAAAGCAGCTTGGAAGGGATAAAAAAAAAAAGGACCCAAAACTGAGCAGAAATTATCCATCAAAAAACCCCAAAACCTTTTGCAAACTATTCATCCACTCTGCAAATATGATATTTATAATCATTTATTGGTTGTAAGAGTTATGTTCTGCAAGCTCACAGTGCCTTGCACTCCATCTGCTGTAAAAACTACTGTGTGCAGAATGAAAGCACCTGTGATTATTCCCAATAACCCTATCATCATTATAGTTGTGCAGTTTGCCCTAAGAGGTGGTGTGTGGCCATGATACCCAGGAACCAAGCAGAGCCTGAAGTGCTGGGAAATTTGGCACTGCCCAGATCCTGACATTTCTTTTGCTTTCCTTTTTAGGGAGGAAATAGTCAATTATTAGACCCATTTTTAGTTACAGGGGCTTATTATCCCTGCAGGTGTAGTCACCAAGGACGGAGCCAGGGCCCCCTCTAGACTCCATCTCCTGCCCCAGGCATGAAACCACTCTGCAGCCACCATCCTCTGGAGAAAACAAACCAGAGGTGTACCTGGACATGCTTAGGTATCCAGAGAAGAGCTGTGGTGGTCCAGGAGCATAACCATTACTTGGGAACTCTCAGTGAAGATGTTTCCTTCTTCTGGCTGACAGGCTCTGAGAAAGCTTTCTCATCTAGGTTAGGCCTCCCAGGCTAATTAACTGTGTCTTAGCATTAATTCATAGAGCCTGATAATGCTCTATAAATTAATTCCTATCCAAGAGAATGACCCATTTGGCTGAAGCTATGAAATGACAGCAGAACTTCTCTTTAGCTTGGGACTGAGAGGGGAAGGGGTTCTCAGAATCACAGAATGTTAGGGGCTGGAAGACCTCAAAAGCTCATCTAGCCCAACCCCCCTGCCACAACAGGATTGCCTACACCAGGGCACACAGAAGTGTGCCCAGACAGGGTTGGAATCCCTCCAGAGAAGGAGACTCCACAACCTCTCTGGGCTGTCTGGGACAGGGCTCTGCCACCTCAACTGGGAAAACATTTGCTCTTGTCTTCACCTGGAACCTCCTGTGCTTCAGCTTACAGCCGTTGCCCCTTGTCCTGTCACTGGGCTCCACTGAGAAGAGCCTGACCCCATCCTCCTGACACTCACCCTTCACATATTTCACAAAACAGGTAAGGTCACCCCTTAGTCTCCTCTTCTCCAAGCTCAAGAGCCCCAGCTCCCTCAGCCTTTCCTCATCAGGAAGATGTTCCAGCCCCTTCAGCATCTTAGTGGCTCTGGGCTAGACTCTTTCCAGCAGTTCCCTATCCTTCTTCACCTGAGGGGTCCAGAACTGGACACAAGATTCCAGATGTGGCCTCCCCATGGTAGAGTCAAGGGGGAGAAGAACCTCTCTTGACCCACTGAGTCCCATTGAGACTGAATCCCATTCTGAGACCCAGAAACCCATAGGCCCTCCTGGCCACAAGAGCACACTGCTGGCTCATGCTCATCCTTCCATCCACCAGGATCCCCAGATCCCTTTCCCCTTCCCTGCTCTCCAGCAGCTCAGTCCCCAGCCTATCCTGTTCCATGGGTTTGGTCTTTCCCAGGTGCAAGACTCAGCACTTGCCCTTGTTGAATTCCATTCAATGTCTCCCTGCCCAACTCTAATTATTGGTAAGTAGAATTCTGAGAGGAGTTCATGTCTGAACTGGGCAGCTGATCAGAAGTTTTGTGCCGAATGTCAGTGTAAAATCACTTATCTTTCTTCTTGCACAAATCCACATTTGTTCTATGGTAAGGATATTTTGCAGTCCAGGTGTGAAGGTGGATATAAACACTGGTGAGTGTCTCAGATTATAACCTGAAACAGGAGAAAAGAATCTTATTATAAACACATCCAGACACATATGCATTTCCCCCCTAAATAGATCTGTATTTTTCTATCTATTTCATAGAATATATGAATATAAAATGGACTTTATACATCCATGGCTTTGTATGCAGGGTATAAATACATATTGCCTATAAATGATTTATCATGGAAATATCAGTGTTTCCAGATTACACTGCATAGTCGAGTAGCTGTCATTAGCACAGAAAAATAAAACAAAGAGAAAGAATATGAGGCTGCCAGAGCACTGCAGTGGTTGGGGTGGTTTTGTGTCCATGCATGTCTCTGTCTGTGTGTCTTTTTTGTTTATTTTTATTTTCCCTTATCATCCATCCATCTACCTATCCATCCACCCACCCTCCTACCCAGCCATCCCTGCCAATCTTTACAGCTGCCAGGAGGGGAGATCATATCCATGGCAACCACCAGCAGCTTTCCTACCCACATCAGCAACACCTCCCATCTCAACTGTCAAATCTCCTGTTCTCATCATCTAAAATAGGTCTCTTCTCCTTACACCTCTCTGCATCTAGTTTCCCTGGCTACATGCTCATGCAAATGAGAGTTGCCCTTCCTCTCTCAGGCTGGTTGAACACTGACTGCTTTGCACCTTGGCAGTGTAGAGCTGTGCTGTCTTTGCCACCAGGGAATTACCAAAGCTATGTTATAAGGATAACTCTTCTTAAACTGGTCTGATCCTACCAACTGCCTGGCTTATGAGGAGGACCTGGAGAGTGCTTTAAAGGAAGACCATTAATATGGGGGTATGAGATATGTGAGTAATGTTCAATTGGTTCTCTGGAGGGTACTAATTTACCAGACTGGAAAGGGAGGATTTGATTTGTTGTCTACAATTAGTGAAAAGCAGAAAACACCCTTCATAAATACTGAAAGTCAAGTTAGACACCATTTTTAGGATAAAGACATCAAATTACAAGGTTTTCCACTTTCCTACATGTCAAGAAGAATAAATCCCATTAAACATTCTGGGCTTCTTCCCTGTATTTCATGTACTCAGTCAAAGCCTTTTCCCTTGGTCCTCCTTGAACAGTGATTCTATAATAACCTACAAACAACTTACAAAGACCCTATAAATCCCACGGGAACTCTCCCCAGAGGTGCCCCAAACAAAACCAGCAGGCAGTGGTGCTGAGTTCCTCTGCTCTGTTCCCACCTGTGGTGCTAAGCTGGGAGCAGAAGACACTTCTTAGCCACCAGAACCCACAGCACGCTTCAAAGAGGCACAAGGCTTTACCTTTTGCTGTTCATGCTAAGAAAAGTCTGGATGTCAGGAGCTTGGCAGTGTTACCTGGTGAATAAACAGTGTTGGATGAAACACAGAACATCAAAACAAAAGGATGTTCCCTTGAAACAAAGGCCTTTTGGGGGCATTGGTTTTTGATTTGGTGCCTAAGGCTTTCCCACTCTACTTGGCACTGGTGTGGCTTCTGCTTGGGTATTGGGTGCAGTTTTCAGTGCCACAATACAGAGAGGATATCCAGCTGTTAGAGATCGTCCAGAGGAGGCCACAAAGATGATGAAGGGTCTGGAGGGGAAGCCACATGAGGTGTGGCTGAAATCACTTGGTCACTTCAGCCTGGAGAAGAGGAGCCTGAGGGAAGACCTCATGGCAGTTTAGAACTTCCTCACCAGAGATGAAAGAGGGGCAGGTGATGATCTCTTCTCTCTGGTGACCAGTGACAGGAGGTGGGGGAATGGCCTGAAGCTGTGCCAGGGGAAGTCCAGGATAGATCTTAGGAAAAGGTTCTTCACCCAGAGAGTGGTAGAGCATTGGAACAGGCTCCCCAGGGATGCAGTCATGGCACCAACTCTCAGGGCATTCCAGAAGCATTTGGACAATGATCTTAGACACATGGGGTGACTTTGGGGTTGTCCTGGGCATAGACAGGAGTTGGACTCCATGATCCTTGTGAGTCCTTCCAGCTTGGGATATTCTGTGATTCCTGAATGCCATGGGCTGTGGGAAAGGTGAAGCAGTTGCAAGAAGCCTGAGGCTCATCAGTGCAGTTTTCATTTACAGGTTGGCTCATCAGTGTGCTGACTTTTCACAAAGTTTCAGCTAAGGAAAGGCAAAAAAAGTTGTCTGGGGGGAAAAAAACCTGTGTGATGGCAGATTAAAATATGTATCTTCCTGGGAACATCAATCCTCTGTCCACTGGTGTCACTTGGTCAGCCCTTAAGTAGTAAAGGGTAGTACACACAGTGCTGCCCATACAGCACACCTGCGAACCCAGTACACATGGCACTGGTGAGAGGGAGCACTGGTGGGGTGTCTTCTTCTCTGGAATGAAAAAGCTCATGAAAATACCATTCCATTGGCAGCAGCATGGCTGAGATTGTTTGTGAGTGACTATACTTTTGCTGTCTTAAGGTATTCTCAAAGCTTACTGGCATAATGATTTAGCAGAAGCAGAACTCCTGGTTAACTCAAGTTCCACCACCCTCTGGGTGAAGAACCTTTTCCTAAGATCTAACCTGACCCTCCCCTGGCACAGCTTCAGGCCATTCCCCTACCTCCTGTCACTGGTCACCAGAGAGAAGAGATCATCACCTCCTTCATCTCTGGTGAGGAAGTTCTAAACTGCCCTGAGGTCTCCCCTCAGGCTCCTCTTCTCCAGGCTGGAGAGACAAAGGGATTTCAGCCACTCCTCATGTGGCTTCCCCTCCAGATCCTTCACCATCTTTGTGGCTTCCTCTGGATGTTCTTTGACAACTCAATATCCTTCTTGTATGCTGGTGCCCAAAACTGCAGCCAGTACTCAAGGTGAGAGTATAAATACTCTATATATGCAGTAGTCTAATATATATAATAAATAATAATATATAATAGTATATATGCAATACTCTAACACTGAAAACTGATGAAGTGAGCTCAACCCATTAAGAATGCAAGGTAGATAGGATTTTTAGGGTCCTTGTAAAGGTTTAGGTGGAGGAGCATTAACCTTTCCAGGTCAATTTCCAGGCACACAGATTTTTTTCCATTTTTTTTAACCTGAACTTATCAACATTAGAAAACATTTTTGTCCCTTTTGTCCCCAGTGGTGCTGCAGCTTCCTTCCACAGAGCTATTCACTCTGAGATGCAAGGCAGCTAGGAGTGCAGCTTTAAAGTGCAAATCAAAAGGACATGCTTAAGAATAAACATGAAGCTTCCCTTGCTGTCACCCACCTGGCAACCCTTACAACCTTCCCAGAGCTACCATTCTCATCACCAAAGCCTCCTCTGTGCCTTACCACTTACATCTCTTTGATGACCACTTCTGTTCAACTGAGAGGTGTGTTTGGCTCAGTAAAAATAGCTTCCAGGAGAGTGAATAGAAAGGAAGAGTGTTTTGCTTATAAGTATATTTCATATCTGCAAATGCAACAGGATCTTCTAAGCCTTTGAACACATGGGAGGATATCAGACTCATGTTCTTTGCTCAAATTGACTTTTAAGAATATCCCTAAAGAGAAAGGGAAGAAAAAAACAGGTGATATTTTATTGCTGTGACAGTCAGGAGTGAGGAGGGTGTATTAATAAGATATGATAGCTCCTAAGAATAGAGTCCCTGCTCTCAGTCCTTTTTCACCAGCTGGAGTGCTCCTAGGAAAGTTAATGATGTCCTGCTGCTGTGGAAGTTAGGAGATCAGCTGTGTTCAACTATATTTAGTAAGGGAAAGGTAATCAAGCAAGCAGTGCAAAATCAGGAAGCAAATTTGTACAGAATTATTAACTGTAAGACCCAGATACTAAAGTTAAAGAGAAAATGCTCAGGACTGTTTTCTCCACCTCTAGCACTGATGCTCTCAGAAGACAACAGGAGGATGTTTTCTGACTATAACCATCCACAAAAACATCATTCAAGTTCTTTTGAATGGGAAAACAATTTGCTTAGTGCCTGGTCTGGGAGTCTACATCCACTGAGAAGTGCAAAGTGCCCAGAGCTCAGATAAACAATGTCCTCTTTCATGGAACAGTCTCTTTCCAGGTGATGTTGCATCACTGAAGCTTCAACACTAGTTTCTCTGACATCAAAGGCTGTTCTGGCATACAGCAAAAGATACCATCAGTCTGGCTTTAGAGAGGAGAAAAATCAAGTGTCACCAGGGTACAGAGGATCATTCTAATTTATTTCCCTTCAAATGAAATAAAAGAGAAATTATATTTCCTAAATGACAATATATAATTCATAGCCAGGAAAGGGAAGAAGAAAATGACATTTAAATAAGTCTAAATCCATAGTCTACAGCTGCACCTGTAATAAATCAAAGCATCAGTAAGTGCCAAGGTTCTTGTTTTGAATGAACAAATATGCCATGAATACCCCAACCTGTAGCCTGTAGTGTGACTTGCTGTGTACCATCATCACCATCATCATTACAATCATCATCATGGTCTTTAACTGTTTTCATCCTACTGTGGATGAATCCTCCATGGTTGCCAGCTCTTCATGTCTTTCAAAGCAGCTACACCTCTTTTTCCTGTTCTTCTAAGTCAGGACATATCAATATATGCAGTTCATCTACTCAGCCTTCCACAATTCATGGCTGATTTCCCTGTACTACCTCATAAATTAATGGATCTATTTCTCTAGTGTTTGCCCTGATCTGTTTGCAACCTCTTTGTAATTCTCATAAAGGGTTGCATTATTCTGACAAGTGACTCTGCCAGGTGCAATGTGAGGTTCCTGTGCATGCTCACTAACTCTGTACCACAACATAAACACAAAATCTCCCCAGGTTTGCTGATGAAAATTCACAGAATCACAACCACAGAATGTTAGGAACTGGAAGGGACCTGGAAAGCTCATCTAGTCCAACCCCCCTGCCACAACAGGATTCCCTACACCAGCTCACACAGAAGCACCTCCAGATGGGGTTGGAATCTCTCCAGAGAAGGAGACTTCACAAACTTTTTTAGCAGTCTGGGCCAGGGCTCTTCCTCCTCAACTGGGAAAACATTTGCTCTTGTCTTACATGGAACGTCCTGTGCTTCAGCTTACAGCCATTGCCCCTTGTCCTGTCATTGGGCTTCACTGAGAAGAGCCTGAGCCCATCCTCCTGACACTCACCCTTCACATATTTCAAAGCAGAGATGAGGTCACCCCTTAGCCTGGTCTTCTCCAAGCTCAAGAGCCCCAGCTCCCTCAGCCTTTCCTCATCAGGAAGATGTTCCAGCCCCTTCAGCATCTTGGTGGCTCTGGGCTGGACTCTTTCCAGCAGTTCCTTGTCCTTCTTCACCTGAGGGGCCCAGAAAATTGTTGCTGCTCTGCCAGAGGCTGCTGGGTTTCAACACAAATTCAACATTTTTATTTCTCATCCAGAAAAATGAAACACCAAATCTCCCCTCACACTAGTTTCCACATCCCTCTGCCCTAACATCATCATAATTTGGCCTCATGTTCTGTTGGAGACAGAGATCTCTCTGACTGATATATGTGAATGTGTAAATCTGGTTTCTAAGATCTTAATTTCTGGAGACAGTGAAGGAGGAATGAAAATCCATTTTGATTTTCAGGTCCTGTGTGAGCTTCTGGATGTTAGAAAATTACTTACATGGAAAACAAGAAAACTAGGAGTTAGTAAAGCACAAGAAATTCATTCTTAAAGCACTTGGGTTACACTGTTCACAGACCATTGCCTGCTACAGTCTAGGAGTTCGGTTTGTTTGTCTTTTTACTAGTTTGATAACCTCGGGTTTGTTTTTTGTACCTTATTAAGTCTGGTTCTCATTCTCTACTGGTTTATTACCCTATTTCAGCACATTCAACCTAGCTGAGCCACACATCAACATCAAGGACAGATTTTTCCAATGTCATGTGTTCAGTTCATTCACATGCTCCAAAGAGTTGGATGTTGTTGCCTAACGACGCATATTAACTAGACTTCAGATTTTGCCTTGAGCTGGGATCTTTGGGGAACCAACTCACATCTCCCTTATACCAGTAGAGTTCCAATGAGGTTAAATCTATCCTAGTACAAGAGAAAGAGTGAACTTTGCCCTAACCTTCTAAAAGACCAAGTGCAAGGTCCTGCATCTGGGTCAGGGCAATCCCAAGCACTGATATAGGCTGGGGGAANAGAGGGACTTTTGAGGAGGTCAGGTAGTGATAGGAGCAGGGGAAATGGATGCAAGCTAGAGGAGGTGCTGGAATATCTTCCTGATGAGGAAAGTTCTTATTCCTACGAAACTTGTCTTACTGATATAGAATCCCCAGAGTTGGAAGGGACTTGAAAGATCATCTAGTTCCAACCCCCCTGCCTGCCAGGGACACCTCCCACTACATCAGGTTGCCCAGGGCCCCATCTAGCCTGACCTTCAAAGCTTCCAGGGATGAGGCTTCCACAACCTCTCTGGGCAACCTGTTCCAGTGTCTCCCCACCCTGACAGTGAAGAACTTCCTCCTAATATCTAACCTAAATCTCCCCTCCTCTAGCTTGCCTCCATGATTAAGTTAATTTTTATTAAATCATAATTAAATTTTTAACACTGACATTTAAGTTCTTCATCCTTAAGCCTGCAGCATCAGTGCTGCAAGGAGAGCAACTGAGGCAACACAGAGGACAATGGGAGGAGACAATACTATTTATTAGTATTATTTTGGGGTTTGTGTGTTTCTTACTGGTAAAATTGTGACAAAAGTATTTAGGTCACTTCATTCTCTGAAAAATTAGAATGAGGTTGTGTGAAAAAGTTATAAATGCTCTGAAGTGCACAGATTACAGTGGATTCTAAAGCCAAACCTTACAATCATGATGATATTGTAGTCCATATTTTTATGAGGGTTTTTTTTGTGTGTGTTCATTGGTGATATTGTGAATAAAGAGGTTGGGTAAAGCTGTACTGCAGCTCCTTTTGCTGTATAAAATGTGGACTCAACACATTATAGACAACTTTATATGAAGAGGAGTCAGTGTTCTTGACAAATTTCAGTTTGGTAAAAAAGAAACCTTATAAGTAAATAGATTTTAAACCACCACAGCTTGAAGGAGTACAGCTAAATATGTGGTGTCAGGGTTTCTGTACAGATATACTGCATGCCCCAACATGTTCTGGACAGCTGGAGTACAATCATCTCCACATCCCTTTGGAATGAAATGCAGTACCACAAATCTAATACCAGAAACCCAAGAAGTAATGAGAATTGGGGAAAACTCTGTTGCCATTTGGAAAACACAGCAAAGGATGTCATAAATAGATGAGGCTACTTCGGAAGCAGAGTTTCTCACAGTGATTGAGGTGAATAAATCAATCCTGCATGAACCACTCTTGGAGCTTTTACAGGATGGGTAGATTCCTGTTACTGCTGTGAATAGAAATCCAAGCAGTCAGGGAGGAGATGTTCCCAAGTCCTTGCACATTCCACACTGCCTGCTGTTGACTCTTTTTCACACATCAGCCTAGGCACATGCTTAACATTTATTTGGTGAGGTGCCCACTATGGAAATGTCTGGACTTTGTGCACTAATACCACAACAAGGTCTGATCTTGCTTTCAGCAGAATGAACTCTGCATGATCTTCTGGGTCTGGCATCAGGTCCTCTACAGCAATAAAGTCATTACTTATTACTGAGAAGCCATCATTCATTACTGGAGACATCACCACCTTCTACCAAACAACTCCAGACCCTGGCAAAACCTGAAAATGATTCATGTAACCCTAAGCTAAAATAATTACAACACTTATCCATGAGGCATCTCTTTGTAACCCCAAAGCAATGAATGAAGATGAATTAATTACTCCTTTCCAACACCCTGCCAAGGTGCTCCTACTCAGATGAGAAAGATGTTGAAGGGAGGAAAACTGGATGATCCTCCTACAGAAATAGTGCTGTAGTGACATCCTGAGCTAGAAAATGACATTTCTCCCTGCCTAGGGGTGAGGGTAGTGCCTGGGGGTGAGTCGGAACCTCCTCTTGACCCCAGCTTTATCTCCATACCAATGCCCACTGGTACCTGGGGCTGAGTTATGTGATGTGTTCTTATCTTTTCTTCACAATTCCTGAAGGGCCAGAGAGCAGCAGGCAACTGTGGCAACAGTTCTCAGCCTATGCCCTCTTCTCTACCTCTGTTACCAGGACAGTGGACTGCAAAGGACAAAAGGGTTCCTCCTCCATGCTGCAAAGACACAACCAGAAGTGCACTGAAGCCACACCAGAGTCGTTTAGTGACAAAAAAACAAATGATGTGCAACTCTGCTCATCAGGATCACTGGAGGAGGAGAGCTCAGGCAAGGAAATTACTTCCCCAAGACTTTTCAGGCAAACTGTAGCCAAGCCAGGAATGAAAACCTGCACTTGCTACATTGAAAGGAAAGTTCCTTTTCTGCATTGGCTCAGACTCAGCCCCAGCAGATCTCTGTTTGATTGCCTGGTAAAATAAAAACCTGGCTCTAATGGTGTTTTTAAATGCTCTTTGAGAACTACGCTTAAAAGACATCTCCTCTTGTGTTTTCCCACTCCTCAACTCCCAAACTAGGAAATAAGAGGGGCAGTGAGACAAAATCCCAAACCAGAACAGAATATGTGAGCTGAAAACATCTGTAGAGGCTTTTTGAAGTCTGAACTGTTCTCTTTCTTTTTTTCCCTACTGCTGGAAATATGCTGATGCCAGAAGTGTAAAAAGGCTTGTACAGAGCCCAGGACTATTAGCTTTTTCCTCCTGTAGCAACATGGCCAACATATTTGAAACATCCTCTTTTTCCAACATGCCCTGCTTTGCTCTTGAGAATAATCATAACTGAAGTAACTGATATTTACAAAAATAGGAATTCTATAGCTCTGATCCACCTTGCAATTCTGGATCTACCAACAACTCCTTCCTCGTGTGAAAACACTTCCTTCCATTACAGCTCTTTCTCTATTGCTAATAACCCATTAGCACTTTCCTTCTAAACCCTGATTATCCATGGTTTACAGCAAAACATCTTCAAAAGCACCCAGGATTTTTGGGGTTGGTGAAAGGGAAGAGAGAAGAATTTGTGGAAGCTTCAATGGTTGCAAACCCCTTAGGGTAGGCAGGGTGATCTTGGTAAGGGCTAGACACATCCACAGTGTCTCTAGGATCTTATTATCTGTTTTGTCACTAGGAAAAGTATAAAAAACTCAAAGCTTGATTTTCTTCTTCCTATCCTCAAGGTAAATCAATGGCAGCACCACTGATGTCAGCAAAGAAGGTGGAAGTAGGAACATTTATAATAGATGCCCATGTCCTTATCATAGTTTTAATGCTCGTTCAACTAAAAGCCCTACAAAATAACTGGATTAAAATGCATGCATTGCTGGCACCCCTTGCTGGGTAATAAGGATGAGAGAAGTTTAAAGGTCAGTCTTCACAGAATCACAGAACCATTAGGGTTGGAAAGGACCCTCAAGATCATCTAGTCCAACCGATAGCCCTACACTACTCTTAGCCCTAAATCATCCCCTGAAGAAACACATCTATCCTCTTCTTAAAAACCTCCAGGGATGGTGACTCCACCACCTCCCTGGGCAGCCTATTCCAATATCTAACCACTCTTTCAGTAAAGAAATTCTTCCTAATATCTAATCTAAACCTACCCTGGCACAGCTTAAGCCCATTCCCTCTAGTCCTGTCACTAGTCACAAGGGAGAAGACGCCAACACCCGCCTCCCTAGAATGGCCTTTCAAGTAGCTGAAAAGAGCGATAAGGTCTCCCCTCAGCCTCCTCTTCTCCAGGCTAAACAAGCCCAGCTCCCTAAGCCTCTCCNCCATTGCCCTCTGCCCATCTATCCAGCCTACCCAGGTCCCTCTG
>VWZX01006095.1:3841-39961 GCA_013399015.1 Galbula dea
CAGGTCACACAGGAATGTGTCCAGGTGGGTTTTGAACATCTCTAGAGAAGGAGACTCCACAACCTCTCTGGGCAGTCTGTTCCAGTGCTCCGGCACCCACTCTGTGAAAAGTTTTTTTCTACTATTTACACAGAACCTCTTATGCTTCAACTTTCAGCCATTGTCCCTTGTCCTGTCACTAGGCTTCAGTGAGAAGAGCCTAACCCCATCCTCCTGATACCCACCCTTCACGGATTTATAAGCATACATGAGGGCACCCGTTAGTCTCCTCTTCTCCAAGCTAAAGAGACCCAGCTCGCTCAGCCTTTTCTCAGAAGGAAGATGTTCCAGCCCCTTCATCATCTTTGTGGCCCTGCACTGGACACTTTCCAGCAGTTCCCTGTCCTTCTTAAACTGAGGGGCCCAGGACTGGACACAGTATTCCAGATGCAGCCTCACCAGGGTAGAGTAAAGGGGGAGAAGAACCTCTCTTGACCTACTAGCCACACCCCGTCTAACACATCCCAGAATCCCATTGGCCCTCCTGGCCACAACAGCACTCTGTTGGCTCATGGCCATCCTTCCATCCACCAGGACCCCCAGGTCTCTTTCCCTTTCACTGCTCTCCAAAAGGTCAGTCCCCAACCTACACTCATACATGGGGTCCTTCCCAGGTGCAAGACTTGACACATGTTGAATTCCATTAAATTTCTCCCTGCCCAACTCTCCAGCCTAAGTCTCGCTGAATGCCAGCACAACCCCCCGGTGTGTCAGCCACTCCACCCAGTTTGGTGTCAGCAGCAAACTTGATGAGAGCGCACTCGGTTCCCTCAGCCAGGTCGTTAATGAATAGATTGAAAAGTACTGGTCCTAGTCCCGACCCCTGAGGGACTCCACTAGACACAGGCCTCCAACTAGACTCCATTCCACTGACCATGACTCTCTGACTTCTCTCCTTCAACCAGTTCACAATCCACCTCACTACCCAATCAGCCAGACGATACTCCCGCAGTTTAGCTGCAAGGATGCTGTGGGAGACAGTGTCAAACACTTTACTGAAATCAAGATAAACCACATCCAATGCCCTACCCTCATCTATCCACTTAGTTATGTCCTCATAAAAGGCTATCAGGTTGGTCAAACATAACTTCCCCCTGGTAAACCCATGCTGACTGCTCCCAATGACCCCCTTAGCCTTGATATTCCAGGAGACAGAGTCACGGATAAAGTGTTCCATCACCTTTCCAGGGATGGAGGCGAGTCTCACTGGTCTAGAGTTACCCGGCTCCTCCTTCTTGCCCTTTTGGAAGACTGGAGTGACATCTGCCTTCCTCCAATCCCCAGGCAGCTCTCCTGTTCTCTAGGACTTACTAAAGATGATGGAAAGTGGCCTGGCAATGACTTCTGCCAGCTCCCTCTGCACCCGTGGGTGCATCCCATCAGTGTCCAATGGATTTATGGATATCCAGATGGCCTAACTGCTCCCTAACCCAGTCCTCCTCAACTAAGGAAAACTCCTCCAGTATCCTAACATCATGTGGGAGCTCAAGGGTCTGAGGCTCCTGAGCACGGTCTCTAACAGTATAGACAGATACAATGAAAGCATTCGGTAACTCCATCTTCTTTGTATCATCTGTCACCAAGGCATCCACGTCATTCAGCAGGGGGCCTACATTGCCTCCAGCATTAGTTTTTCGGGCAATGTATTTGAAGAAGCCCTTCCTCTTGTCCTTGACCTCCTTTGCAAGGTTTAATTCCAGAGAGGCCTTAGCTTTCCTAGTTGCCTCCCTACATCCTCTCACAACAGTCTTATACTCTTCCCATCTGGCCAACCCCTCCTTCCATGATCTGTAGACTCTCTATCATGCAAAAACTGAGCATTCTTTCCTGCACAAGATTTGAAGGAAGTATTCCACCTGTTTCACTGGGAGAGATAGAGTCTCTATTAAAAGTCTTTGGCATGTCTAAAGTTTTATTCCTGCAGATTTTTCTTATTTCCTTAAAAGAAAGGCAAAAGTGACTCACGTGTAATGTAGCTATTGTTAGCTTTATCATCCTTCTATATTGGAAAACATGTAATACCGATGTCTCATTCACTCACACACACACAGAAATAGCAGCTACAGTGCCTCAGTACATCAAGCGCATTCTGGAAACGTTATCCTTTGTCCACCTCATACCAGTCACAAGATGGAAACCTCATGGCAGTCTGCAGTGTCCCTCTAGTTAGAGCTCTTTCTAATAGGAGCTTAGCTTCTAAATGCCAGGGGCTCCGAAGAGGAGTTGATTGTTATCTTAATACACATAAAAGTGTTTTCGAGTACAGACAGAACTGGCATGAAGTTATCAATGAATCGACACGTATGGTAAAGCGGATGCTTAAGACAGCTCCATGTCATCTGCTTGTGATTGTGGAGCAAGATCCAAACACCATTTTCAGTAAGTTTTTAGAATTTAAACACTACGGACTTCCGAGGTGAGGCAAAGGAATCATTAAATAGCAAAACAGAATATGTGGAAATGTATCTTAGCTAGCTGCAGCTAATCTGGCTCCAGACCTGAACACAGTAAACTTGAACCAGCCTCAAAAAAAAACAGTTACTGTTAAAATAACTAATTTACCTGCATACCACCACAGTGTGTGAATGAACCAGTTCACCTGCAGCTTGCTCAGGACTTTGCACTGTTTGATGATGCAAAAAGAAACATGTATGCACTCCGATTCCCAAGTAGCATTCAAAAATGGGACAGGATACCTCTTCAAGTCAATTCATACATTCCAGTGGAAAACCGCAACTAACACAATACAGTTGATACTCATCCAAAAATAATTATTTTTCTTCACTTATAGTTATGTGCTATATCAAATACAGATTTGACCAAATCATAGGTAGCTAATTTTACATTGAAAAATCAAACTAGCATAAACTGCATGACTTCCTAGTCCTGCACTGAGGAGCTAGTTATAACAGGAACAATGATAAGTAATATGTGACAGAAATGAAATGAACAAAAGAATAAAATAATTTTCCTGTTTTTTATCCAAAATCTCTTCACAGCATAAACTCAAATCGACAGAACAAAGATTAAAGAATATTCTTCCCCTGAGCAGACATGATTCCTCACAATTGTAAAGTCAAAATCCTTGACATCTGAGCCTACTTCAACTAATACAACTAAAACAGAAAAAAAGGATACCCTGTAATCCTGAGGTAAATAGTTTGAAAAAAATAGAGTCAAATGTTTAACTATGAATAGAATCTTCTCTTGACAAGAACTGCATCTGATGGTAGAGTACCAGGAGGAAGAATTTCTCAATTAACAATCATCCTTACATGAAGTATCTGAACATATTATGTAAGCAGAAGGAAAGGGCATGGAAGAGGACTGTAAGGCACCATGGCTCAGTATCGACCAAAACACAGCTAAAGACAAAAGAAAGAAGGCATGTAAAACTCACACAGGTTTTTGTGGGTGGGTTTGTTTGGGGTTTTTTTGGGGGAGGGAGTTGTGGGGGTGGGTTTGGTTTTGTTTTCTTAAAAAAGTGGAATTTAAAAAAATGTGATAAACACCATTAGTATTTTTAAATGTAACAAATTATGCAGAGTCAGGACATCTCATATTAGGAACTGAATATATTAAAAATCTTAAGATATTAAAATATATTTAAACAATTTTTAAAAATCAAACCCTAAGACTGTAAAACATACTCGCCAAATACCTGGAATCAGAATTTTTAAGTTCAAACCTGCCCTTTGACTCCTTAGCTTTTCCTACTTGACAAATACTTGACTTTTTTTAGTTTCGTAAATACATACTTACCTTTAAAATGTAAACACACATTTTAAATTGCAGACTGCATTAGACAAGTCTGATAAAAAATTCAGATTCAGTTGTAACTTGCCAACTAGAAAACACATGCTAGGCAAATCTCCACACAAAGCTTCTAATTTACGAACCCAAGCAGCAGTTCTGGTTCTGGTAGCTGATAATTAATTTCTAAAAATACTAACAGACCTCAGTTTTAAGCTATTTTATTTTTCATGTATTGGGCCCGAAGTGGGGGATGATCTGTACCAGCACCACATGTAGAATCTCCCCATCCTAAATTGCTTCCATACTGTTGCAGGGCCAAATGTGCAGCACACCAGAGCTCTAGCCGACACTCAATGAACCAAGTCATGAATTTTCACTTTCAGAACAATAGTCAAAAGCAGACAGAGCAAAAATTAAGATATTTATAAATACAACTTTTGCAATAACCAAAAAAAAGAACCCAAAACTTACATAGCTAATATATCTATCTTTGCTACCTCACACCACAGTTGAACACAAGAGTCGAAAATTACACATTCATCTCAATTTGAAAGTTGCATCCCTCAGACTTAGGAGGTATCACTTCATTTCTGCTACAAAAACACAAAGGACTTTGTTTTATGCTGTAAAGACACATATACCTGGATATAGCTGTGCACTGGTGTGGTGTGTTATTGTGGGCTGCAGGGGCCAGGCTCCTACAGAGGGGAGGCTGGACAAGGCAGACGTCAGTTTCTCACAAGAAGTTAGGTAGCCTGAGAAAGAAGGTGGGAGTCAGCTAACCAGGAGCTTTGGAGCTGGTACACAATCTTGGGATGCTGTCCTCCCACAGCACACAGCATCAGTCTTATTCACATGTTTTTGTAGTGTACTGTTTTTATCCCCATTTATGGCAGTTGTTTTTACCTAGTAAGTGTTGCTTCTTAATTGGTCAGTATAATTTGTATATGGAAGTGTCACTTGCTAATTCATCAGTATACTTTGTGTGAGTTACTACTTGGTTAGTGCCCTTTCTGTATGAAGATAATTGGTCATTACACTTTCTGTAGAAGTATAAAAGTAGTGTTGTCACTAACAACATTGCTATCTGCTGCTGAATCTGGATGTCATGTCCACCTCTACTAATGACACACTGGAATCTCTAATGGAATGAGCCAGGGTATATCATCTTCATTCATGGTGCCAGTATCACAGCAGACGCATTACACTGTGCTTCTTTCAGAAGTTTACCAGACAAAATTCATTCACTTCACCACGTTCTCTGAATTCTTTTCCATTTTTGCACCACACCAATCCCCAAATTTCTACTGCTCCCTGTATTTAATTATTTCTATCACTGCAAATAAATGTTAATAAATATCTTAACCTCTCAACATGCGTCACAACAGCTAACAGTTTTGCAAAGCAGCAACAAGAGCAAGTTCTAAACAGCTGCTGCTGCAAAATACATGGAAAGAACTAGGAAAGCCTAAGTCCTTGGATACTGCTCAGCTACCACCTGAGCTTGGAGGCTTGACAAGCCTGTAGCTCTGTGCCTTCCCACTCAGCTCCCATACCATCCCAGTACTCTCCCACTCCTGAGCTGTCAGTCTGGGAGAAGACCTCAGGGAATTCAACTGCATAAAACCAGGCTCATGCCAAAATACAATTGCCAGCACTTTCTTTCCAAACACAACTGGAGAAAGGTGAAAAGTGATGTCTCATTCTGACCTTCATGTTTTGGCATTTGCCCAGGAAACAGGTCCTCATCTCAAAGGGTATCAGACCCTGTCATTCACATCTACCAACAGAAAGCAGTTAGAAAACAAACCTTCATCCTGCCCTGATGAAGCCTGGTTATGATACCTCTTTCACTGTGAAGAGCTAAGAACGAGGTTCCCAAGATATGGCAACCCACAACACCAACATCAACCATGAGCATCTCCCCAGTGTGAATACACAGCAATGTAGCCCCTTGCGCCGCCTCTTTTCTTCGCACCTCCACACTGAGTCCTCCCAAATTACCTGATGAATGGCTGAACAGCTCCAAAAGTTAACTGACGGAGTAGGTAAAAATAACCTTGTCTGGGAAGCCTGCCGTCCTGGGAATAGAGATGATCAGAGACCTCATAACTCTCACTTTCAATGCAAACTGGACAATAACTAGAAGATTAAGCAGCCAATTCAAGCTCAGACACAGCTCTTCTCAAAGATTTCCTAGAAAGCCAGCATGTGAAAGAAAAGCATCATCAAGAGTTCAACAGCATAGTGCCTCTGCAAAGTTTTAATGTGCTCTAATTCAAAGTTGCTTTCAACCTTGTTGAGACATAGCAAGTCCAAATTTCAATACCAATCCAGAAAGCACGCTGCACTGTCCAACAGGGAACTCTTGTATTCTCTAAACATAATTATTAGAAATACTACAGTTCAGCTAAACAACACTGAGGGAGCATCTGATTCTCACAGCCCTTCCAGAGTCCCATTAATGATAATGAAAACCGGAATTTCATAATGCTTTTAATTAAAAAGTACCACTTCCAAAACCTCCTATTCAGCAGGAAGTAGGGGTAGGGAAGTGAGTTGACACTAGCACTGAACAACATCCATGCATCTTAACTCAGTCATGGACTTTATTCATTTGTCAAAACCTTTCAGAAGGAAAATGATCATTTAGGAAGCAGTTTGAGTGATTTATTATTTCTTCACTGAAACTCAATACAAAGTATTAAACACAGTTACAACAAAAAAATACTGGAGAGCATTTAGTCCTCACCTGACCGGAGATGCGCGCATACACATTAGCCGTTAATTTCATCACCCTGACAGCAACTGGGATAAGGTGTTAAGGGTCACAGAGAGACGACAGCATTCATCATCTAGAATCACTAGTTCTTTCAGCCCTTCAACCATCCTAATCACAGACATATTTACAATCATGTTGGTTTGCACATTGTATGATAAGATGCAACTGTTTATTTATTGTCTGTATGAAATGTAACAGACCAGACTTCCTTAACACAGTAAAGACAAAAGCAGTAATACAACCACAGTTCACAGCCTATTTGATTTAGAAACTTGGAGCCAAGACAATTATTAACACAAGCAAATGCAAGGCCTCCAAAGCCCCTGAATTGTACCTGTTTGTGTCAGTGGCTGCTGAAAATGAAAATTTTTTGCTCTCTGAGACTATCTACTCACTTTGAGTTTGAGCTTCTTGTATCGCTTCTTCCTAGGAAAGAGTAAAATAGCCCTTCTGCAGCAGGACAGGTGTGAAGCAACACGACTGCATTTGCATCAAAGGCAACATAGGGCCAAAGCAGGGCCATTCTCTCTATGACACTTTCCAACAGACTGCATTTACAGATTTTAATTACTGTGAGTTGATTGTTAAAGAGCACTGTCACAATGTCACACACTGATTCATTTTATCTATTTATAGCTCATTAATAAAAATATGGGTATCTGCTAAACTGCAATTGCACTGACAAATTTACACAGCGTTATAGGGTTTCACTTTAGACATACTGGTTTTGTCCAGGGTACCTCATTTACAGGATTGGTATGTTCTGGGTTGTCTTTTATACTCTCAGTATTGGTTCTTCAATTTTGCTGACTTCTGCAAGAGTTGCCTGTAGAAAAGGGTTATTTTTCACAATTCATTAACAGAATTCTAATGTTACTTGAAAACACAAACTGATTTCATCTTAGCTCAAGGTCTCTCAAGTTTGCTAAACAAAAATTATTTTGGTGGAAAAAGATAGGTCTGACCCAAATTTAAAAACGGAAAGTATTTACAGTACAAGAAAGTAAGAAACTTCTGGCATGCAGATCAGGATATCATATTATTTAATTACATTTCAAAACTGAAAAGAATTTGCCACAAAGACAAATGCCTTCAGAGCATTGCCTAGAGTTTTTGTTTTAATAAACATGGCTAAAAATATCCAAGTCAAGTAGAATAAAAAAAAGAAAAATGTTTCTGCATACAGTCAGGCTGAGGAGACAGATTTAGATACCTGATGGACTAACAGCAGATGATACAGAGAAACATAACTTCCTGACAAAAAAAAAATAAAAAAATAAAAAATCAAGGTACATTAGTATTTCATTCAGTCAAAAAATAAACTATACTTATGATCCAAACCAACTTTACTCTATTAAGGCATTATTCAAACATCTCGATTATTCAAAACTGCCTTATCAGACTTTTCAAAAAGAGAAAAGTCACAAATACTCTGTGTAATAAAACACAGAATGTTAAAGACCTTTTATATAGGGTAAGATAGTGGCAGTGTTACGAAAAAGTGACTTAAGGCTTTGATTCAGTAAGGCATTTAAGTATCTGTATAATCCTAATGAATTCAGTGACACTACACAAGTACCAGTATTCTGATGGATTAGGTTATTGGCCTCCCATTTATCCAGGTACAAAAAAAGTATTCCACCAGACTTCAATCATTGAATAAATTAATAGACCCGAAGGAGATAATAAAATCATAGAATTGTAAGAGTTGGAAGGGACGTTGAAGATCATCTAGTCCCAACCGCCCTGCCATGGGCAGGGACGCATCCCACTAGATCAGGTTGCCCAGAGCCCCATCCAGCCCTGTCTTAAAAGCTTCCAGGGATGAGGCTTCCACAGCCTCTCTGTGCAACCTGTTTCAGTGTCTCACCACACTAACAGTGAAGAATTTCTTCCTAATGTCCAATCTAAATCTACCCTCCTTTAGTTTGTATCCATTCCCCCTAGTCCTATCACTACCTGACATCTTAAAAAGTCCCTTACTAGCCTTATCGTGGCCTCCCTTCAGATACTGGAAGGCCTCAATAAGGTCTCCTTGGAGCCTTCTCTTCTCCAGACTGAATAACTCCAACTCTCTCAGCCTGCTCTCACAGGAGAGGTGCTCCAGTCCTCTGATCACTCTCATGGCCCTTCTCTGGACACGTTCCAGCATGTCGGTATCTTTCTTGTAATAGCGGCTCCAGAACTGGATGCAGTACTCCAGGTGGGGTCTCAGGAGAGTGGAGAGATGGGGAAAATCAACTCCCTCGATCTGCTGGCCAAGCTCCTCTTGACGCAGCCCAGGATATGGCTGGCCATCTGGGCTGCAAGTGCACACTGGCGGCTCATAGAATCATAGAATTGTCAAGAGTTGGAAGGGACCTTGAACATCATATAGTTCCAACCCCCCCTTCTGGCAGGGGGCTCATTTGAGCTTCTCATCCACCAACCACCCCAAGTCTCTTTCCGCAGGGCTGCTCTCAAGCCAGTGCCTGCCAGCCTATATCAGTGCTTGGGATTGCCCTGACCCAGATGCAGGACCTTGCACCTGGTCTTGCTGAACTTCATGAGGTTAGCATGGGCCCACCTCTCCAGCCTGTCCAGGTCCCTCTGGATGGCACCCCTCCCCTCCAGCATGTCAACTGCACCACACAGCTTGGTGTCGTCGGCAAACTTGCTGAGGGCGCACTCAGTGCCACTGTCCATGTTGCCAACGAAGATGTTACACAAGACTGGTCCCAATACTGATCCTTGAGGGACTCCACTTGGACATGGACCCCTTGACAGCCCCTCTTTTCATGCAGCCATGAAGCCAGTTCTTTATCCACCAAGTGGTCCATCCATCGAAATCATATTTTACCAGTTTGGAGACCAGGATGTTGTGCGGGACAGTGTCAAAGGCTTTGCTCAGGTCCAGGTAAATGACATCGGTTGCTCTTCCACTGTCAACTGATGTTGTGACCTTTTTATAGAAGTCCACCAGGTTTGTCATGCATGATTTACCCCTGAATCCATGCTGATTGTAACCAATCACCTCTTCATTATTCTTCTGCCTCAGCAGTTCCTCCAGGAGGATCTGCTCCATGATCTTACCAGGCACAGAGGTGAGACTGACTGGCCTATAGTTCCCTGGATCATCCTTCTTTCCCTCTTTAAAAATCAGAGTTATGTTTCCCCTTTTCCAGTCCGTGGGGACTTCACCAGACTATCATGACTTTTGGAATATAACAGAGGGTGGTTTAGTAACCTCATTTACCAGTTTCCTCAGTACCCATGGGTGTATCCTGTTGAGTCCCATGGACTTGTGAACTTTCCGTTTTTTTCATACGGTCATGAACCTGATCTTCACTTACCATGGGCAGCTCTATCTTCCAGCCCCTGCCATTATCTTCTATGACTTTGGGAGTGTGTCTGGAGCCCCTGCCAGTGAAGACTGAGGCAAAGAAGTCATTGAGAACTTCACTGAATCACAGAATTGTCAGAGTTGGAAGGGACCTCAAAGATCATCTAGTTCCAACCCCCCTGCCTGACTGGGACACCATCCACTAGATCAGGTTGCCCAGGGCCCCATTAAGCCTTGTCTTAAAAGCTTTCAGGGATGAGGCTTCCACAACCTCTCTGGGCAGGCAACCTGTTCCATTGTCTAACCACCCTCAAAGTGAAGAACTTCCTCCTAATATCCAACCTAAATCTACCTTCCTCTAGCTTACACCCATTTCCCCTAGTTCTATCACTGTCTGACCTCCTAAAAAGTCCTTCACCAGCTTTCTTGTAGGCCCCCTTCAGATACTGGAAGGCCACAAGAAGGTCTCCCTGGAGCCTTCTCCTCTGCAGACTGAACAATCCCAACTCTCTCAGTCTGTGCCCATAGGAGAGGTGCTCCAGTCCTCTGATAATTCTCGTGGCCCTTCTCTGGACTCACTCCAGCACCCCCATATTCCTCTTGACATGATTAATACCTCTCTCTCATGGCTACTAAGATGCTTCAGTCCTAGTAAAGTCCATAAAGTAGAGTTCCCTTTACAAAGCCAAACAAGTTACTATTCTTGCATTGTTTTTTGGATTAAGTGATTTAAGTTTGATGATGATACAGTTTTGCATCTAATTACATGCCCTAAACCAGCCAATTCACAGTACTTCTCAGGTTATCATCCCAATCTCAATCAGTCACATGCTTAACTTTCCACTGTGAGTTTCAACGTAAACACGTTCAGTGTTCGCAAGAGTAGGTCTGAAAGGACACCCCGTTTCTCCCCCTTAAACAAATGGGTGATAACTTCCAGTTAAAAGATACATGTATTTTAAGGATTCTACCCCTTATGTCTCTACATACCTATCATATTTTCCAAGTTCTTATTCACCTTTCAGTCTCAGTTACTATTTTACTTATGACATGTGCCACATTGGTTGTGTGGGCTCTCTTATTCCTGTTATCCATTATTTAAGCTTTGCGTATATCATCTCCTCTTAACATCATCTCTGGTTTACTGTGACAAAGCAGCTCTATGTTAATATTGTCCTAAATGATCATTTGCACTGCCACTCATTTGGGTTTTTTTGTGTGTGGATGAATTTTTAACAATGCATTAAGAGGAAACACGTTAAATAAGCCAACAGTTGTTCAACAGATGATGGCTGCCTTTTTGTTCCTTTTGGCTAGTGCTTTCCTTTCTGTACCTTTATGCAGAGGCATTTTTTATAAAAATTCTTATAAAAAGTTGAAAGTGGTTGCTACTCTATGGACACTATTTGTGGCATATTCAAGTGATTTTTCTATTACAATTTTTATGTTGATTTTTGATTCTTCTTCTTGGAACAGGTTATATTAAACTACTACACTACTATAACTACTTGCACTAGCTAAGCTGCATTACTGCAGATCAAGACATCTGCAGTAAGGACACTATGTAAAAAAGGCAGCAGGTAAAACAGAAAGTACTTAATCAGTGAACCACCGCTCCCTCTTAATCTTTTTTTTTCTTTTTTTAAATCACAAGTCAGTTAACTGGACTTGACACAAAAGTTAAGTTACATGAGTTACAAGCTGAATCCAAAACTTATTAGCATTGAAAGAAGATTTCACTTCCATTTTGTATCTGTTCTATTTGCCTAGATGTCAAAATTATGCAATTGTTCTATCTAATTGTGCTGGTTTTGAGCATTTCCATGAGAGTTGGTACAAAGTAACACCTACAGATGTAGCTCAAGAGTTGAAATGTGAGATGACTTTGAAATAGTGCTTTGTAAGAGAGTCAATAAATGTTTTAGCTGTAAATATGAAGGACTTACATGCAAGCTCTATTACTTGCCAATGAACATGTAAGCACTTGCTATTCTTTACTTTCAAGCACTTACAGCTAACACTAACTTCAAATACACTTCTGTATATTCAGACAGCTTTGAAAGTCAGGTTCAGGTACAATAAGTACCTGCCACTTAACTATTTTTCTGTATGTATAAATAAAAGTCTCCTTTGTTTTCAAATTGCAGACAAATGTAACTTTTCAAAGGTTTAAGGCTTCATGAAGTATTAGTATTTGGAAGCAAATACTCCTCTGGTCAGACAAGAGGGGACTCAAATTCCAAATTATTAACCTCAAACCCTGGACTTCAGCGTCTGAAGATAATGAACTGCCACAACCACAGCAGATCCAAAATTTAAGGGCCAAGACTGACAGGGGATGATAGACTGCACAAAAACTGAGAAGCTGTTATAATTTAAAGGCGATGTAATCTATTTATTGAAAACTTTTAAGTGTATTAAGTAAGTATAGTTGATTATAGCTTTCTTATCTGCTACCAATTTAATACTACATATGTGCAACACAAGCCACAAGAGTTCAAGTGTGCAAAAGAGGCTGCCATTCAAGTGCTGACAGAGCATGACTGCTGTTGCCTCCCTTCCGTTTACCCGACCTGCAAAATGAACACAACACCAATACTCTGTGACAAGCATCACCAGAGGAGTAACAGCGGCTGCGAAACAAGACTGTCCTTGGCAGATCCGCAGCCCTTGCCGGTACCGCGGAAAGGCCAAAGCTCGCACCTGCCGCCGGCGGCGATCACTTCCTCCCCGCGGACCGCACATGGCGGCAGGGAGGCCTTGCGCCCCGCCTGCCGGAACAGCCTCAGGAGAGGCAAAGGGGGGCAGGCGGCAGCCGGGAGGTCAGCCGAGAGCAGCGGGCCCGTGGCCTACGTCACCGACGGCCGCTGGCTCCTGCTGGCTCCTGACGCCTCCTGGAGCCTCAGGAGCCTCCCTCCCCGCCCGGCTCACCTGCACGCCCGTGTAGTTCTCGAAGAAGAAGAGCACCATGCTCTGGTAGATAGTGTAGAGGCGGTCATCCACCTCGCGGTAGAAGCGTGCAGGCAGCACGGTGGAGAGTAAGCGCCACGCACCCCAGGCCAGCACGTAGGTAGGCGCCGTGCCCATCATGACGGCGGCGGGCAGGACGTACCGCATGGAGTAGGTGTGCAGGACCAGCGACAGCAGCATCTTCCCACTGTTCCCCCCACACAGGCCTCACCGGGACACCCACATGTGCAGCGCGCTCAAATACAGCCGGGCAGGCCCGTCGACAGCATCGCCCGCCGTGCTGGGACCCGCCAGGCGGGCAGGGAAGCAGCAGTGGTGGCCGCCACCGACTAAAAGAGAGGGAGGAAGGTGCGGGAATGGACACAGGCTCACAACTCCCCCCGTGCTGCCTTCACCACCATATTACCCAGCCGGAAGAGGAGCCGCGCCGGCAGGAAAGCAGCCCCTTCGCGCGACTTCCGGAACAGGCTGGCAGCGCCGGTGGTTCCGCTTCGGCCGGGACCTGAATGGGAACGCTCAGCCGCTGCTGCCGTTGTAGATCGTACGTCTGGCGGGGGTTCCCCACGAGTAGGCATGGAGCTGTATCCCCGTCTCCCTCTCCAAACGCGGCCACCGACACACAGAAGTAGCTACAGCAACCGTGAGGGATGCTTAATTGCTCCCTCATGGTGTGGTGGAGGTACCATGCCAAATAAGGCACCCTGCCGACTATAATGAATTAGCTGTTAATTAGCATTAATTTTAACCCAGAATAGGTTAGAAGAAATTTTACACCCACCCCTACACCCACCCACTTTCTGCCATGAGTTTGTAGTGAAGCACCAAAAATCGTATGCTTTACTTTTGCCTATCACAGCGATGGTCACGGGTTTGTACCCTATTCGTGTTGAACAGTTAGCGTTTTGACTCTCCCAAGTTCTTCCCCGAAGCAGGCAAGTGCCTGCCTCGCATCCTCTCTGCCCCCAATAACCCAGTGACACCAGCAGCCGATGCACTACCTGCTTTAGAACAAAATGCAAGAAGTCTTGCAGAGAATAAAAGTGTAATAACCTTTCCAGAGGGAGTTTTTTACTGAGCTTTAGCCCATAATGAAGTATTCTTTGTTTTTAAAAAGGCAGTTTTATCCTGAAGCATGTGAAGACCTTATTGTTTTAAAGTAAGTGGATGTTCAATACCTTATGCTAAGATCTGTTTACAGGCTTTAGCTGTGCTTTGTCCTTTGCTTTTGTTTACCTCCTGATAGCTAGTTTCTGATGTGTGTTCAAAATTACATCCTGAGTAGTTCAGCAAAATAAGACTGGAGGGATGGTATCTGGTTAAAGTACTGTGGCAATGTTATCTTCAAACAAACCCTGAGCTGCATGGTGATAACTCATATTTGACATGCATCATAGCTTGTGTCCCTGTGGAGACTAAATGATCTTTATTTCCTCACCCTCTCCAGAAACTGGGGGCAGGAGGAGTCACGGGGAGCTTTTCTGTGAGGGCTTGCCATCCTGTACAGTGCACACACTTGTATCCCCACTGAGCAACCACTATCCTTGACTCAGGACTACCAGAATAGAAGCATTTTCCCCATCATGGCCTCTTCTGGCAGGAATTTTTTCACTTTAAACCGAGCAAAGCTAAGTTGGACAGAAAACTGAGGAGAAAGCTGGTTTGTGATGCCTATGACATGGCCATATAAAAGTAATGCAACATGATACAGGGAGGAGAAGGTAATTCCACACAACACAGAGAAGGTAAAGCTGATACCATTAGGGCAGGGCCAGGGCCAGGTATGCAGAAACAGGTGCTTTCTGGTGGCTGGGATGGCAGGATCCAGACCTGCTGCTTCAGAAAGGTGACTGCAAAGAGAAACCGGGTTTCAGAGCAAGGTGTGTTTGGCTAATGAGACTGATCTAGAATCAAAAATGTGCATTAGCAGTCTGTAAAATAAACAGTGAACTAGGATTGGGAAATAGTGGAGAACTGGGGAAAATGTGGTGAAATTAAGCTGGCTGGGGTTAAAGGCAAAGTATCAGAACAGACCGAAGAAATGAGTTGCCAATGTGAAGGGAATAAAAATAATCTTCATATCAAAGAACAAACTTGAGGGCTCTGATTCCATATATATAAAATCATGTCTTTGAGCCCTATAAATTCACTCACACTTCTGAAGAACCTGCATATTAAATGATTACAAAATCTGCATAATTAAACAGTTTTTCCTCTGAAGGATGGTTTGGCTATCATGTAATAAATAAGAATTGAAAACACATCTTGAACAAAAAAGGAAATAAAATACCAAGCACTTCGAGAAAGAGTGCACATTCTATGCACTAAACACAATAGAGGTCTAGTGGAAAAGTAATACCTTATCTTATAGTTGAACTCAAACAAAAAGTCTTAATCTGGCATTTCATGATGTATTTAAGTTCTAGACTTTGCAACTCTAACAATACTCTTTCATTTTAGGATTTGTGTGGTCCTTTTGTATAAGTGTTCATAGACACAGCTATTCTTCCTATCTAGAGTCTGACTCAGTCATTTGCCCCAGTAATAAAAATGAGCACTCAATTCTTTAGGCTAATATATAAAAAGATGTCCTTACCAGTTTTAGAATGTTTGCCTTGATTCTCCTAATGTTTTTTTTTTCCTCCTATACTACCAATAAGTAAATAGGAGTGCCTGTCTTGGCTGTATATTTCATTCCATGTTTTTAATGCACCCTCTCTTCTTTTTGTTACAGTTTGCACTTTTTTTTCCATTTATATTTTTTTCACACTCTTAAGTGTCACTATCCCACACCATACACACACACACATTCACATACTTTGTTTCTGCTTTTGATAATTTTATATTTCAACTCTGTATCAAGTTTATGTTATCAAATGTATATATACTGTTTTAATTTTTAGTTGTATTAAAGGTACAGTGTCCTTCCTGCATTATGTCTTAGGGTGTCCTTGATTAACTAGTATAATTATATCAGTATAATATAGTGATATGGTGTAGAAATGTTTGCCACTGAATGAAACTCAAACTTGTTTTTCAATTCAAGAAACGATATGCCACAGTGATTGGGTCTGGGACGTTGCCACCAAGTGCTAACTTCTCCTGATTCACAAGCACTATTTATTCTAGATCATTCTGAATTATGCTGCAGGTCTTTCGTATTCTAGACTAGAGAAGCAAAATAACAAAAATGTTCTGATCTTTGCTACAATTTCCAATTTTAGTCCTGTGAAAGCATGGGCCCTAATGCACCCACAGGTGTTGAGGGAGCTGGCAGAAGTCATTGCCAGGACACTCTCCATCATCTTCAGTAAGTCCTGGAGAACAGGAGAGCTGCCTGGGGATTGGAGGACGGCAAATGTCACTCCAGTCTTCAAAAAGGGCAAGAAGGAGGAGCCGGGTAACTCTAGACCAGTGAGACTCGCCTCCATCCCTGGAAAGGTGATGGAACACTTTATCCGTGACTCCGTCTCTAGGCATATCAAGGCTAAGGGGGTCATTAGGTGCAGTCAGCATGGGTTTACCAAGGGGAAGTCATGTTTTTCCAACCTGATAGCCTTTGATGAGGACATAACTAAGTGGATAGATGAGGGTAGGGCATTGGATGTGGTTTATCTTGATTTCAGTAAAGTGTTTGACACTGTCTCCCACAGCATCCTTGCAGCTAAACTGCGGGAGTATCATCTGGCTGATTGGGTAGTGAGATGGATTATGAACTGGTTGAAGGAGAGAAGTCAGAGAGTCATGGTCGGTGGGATGGAGTCTAGTTGGAGGCCTGTGTCTAGTGGAGTCCCTCAGGGGTCAGGACTAGGACTTGTGTGAGTCTGTGATTCTGTGGTACTGTTCAGTATATTCATTGACAACCTGGCTGAGGGAACCGAGTGCGCTCTCACCAAGTTTGCTGCTGACACTAAACTGGATGGAGTGACTGACACATTGGAGGTTTGTGCTGCCATTCAGCGAGACTTAGACAGGCTGGAGAGTTGGGCAGGGAGACATTGAATGAGATTCAATAAGGCCAAGTGTCAAATCTTGCACCTGGGAAAGACTAACCCCATGTATGAGTGTAGGTTGGGGACTGACCTGTTGGAAAGCAGTGAAGGGGAAAGAGAACTTGGGGATCCTGGTGGATGGAAGGATGAGCATGAGCCAGCAGTGTTGTCTTGTGGCCAGGAGGGCCAATGGGATTCTGGGGTGTATTAGAAGGGGTGTGGCTAGTAGGTCAAGAGAGGTTCTTCTTCCCCCTTTACTCTACCCTGGTGAGGCTGCATCTGGAATCTTGTGTCCAGTTCTGGGCCCCTCAGTTTAAGAAGGAGAGGGACCTGCTGGAAAGAGTCCAGTGCAGGGCCACAAAGATGATGAAGGGGCTGGAACATCTTCCTTCTGAGGAAAGGCTGAGCGACCTGGGTCTCTTTAGCTTGGAGAAGAGGAGACTAACAGGTGCCCTCATGTATGCTTTTAAATCTGTGAAGGGTGTGTATCAGGAAGATGGGGTCAGGCTCTTCTCACTGAAGCCCAGTGGCAGGACAAAGGACAATGGTTGTAAGTTGAAGCATAGGAGGTTCTGTGTGAACACATGTAGAAATTTTTTCCCAGTGAGGGTGCCAGTGCAGTGGAACAGACTGCCCAGAGAGGTTGTGGAGTCTCCTTCTATGGAGATATTCAAAACCCACTTGGATGTACTCCTGGTCTAGGGAATCCTGCTGTGGCAGGGGGGTTGGACTAGATGATCTTTTGAGGTCCCTTCCAGCCCCTAAAATTCTGTGATTCTGTGATTTCAGAGTGATAGTGAACACTCCAACTAGACACTGTACACATTCTGACACGTCGCAGCTGGACACTAACTTGGTACACGGTGCGCTTTGATTGGGCCTGGCTCCACCATGAGAGAGACAAGGCCTAGGCATGTGGGCATCACGGGAAAGATTTATGCATGTGATAAGCCCAAAAAACTTGCAGAATATTTGGTTGCCTTAGATATATTCCGTTGCTTTGGAAAGGATCAGGGATGCATCCTATGTGTTCCCCGTAAAAACTGTGGAAAAGCGCCCTCCCATGGTGATCCCCCACTGCCACTCAACTGAAGACAAGGAACTGAAGACTTTGGATCCTCTGGATGCCACGAGACCCAATCCACGGTGGTTTAAGTATACTCCTGCTGCTCTTTTCCCTATCAGTTCCTTAGTTTTCTAAGTCTTTTCCTCCATCGTCCTATCGTATCACTTTAACTCTCTTGTTTCAATAAACTCTGATTCATGTGTGGCATATGACCTCGTTTATGTCTTTATTTCACTCTTGGAAATCAACTCTAATCTCCCCCATGTCTTTTAAGCAGACGAGGAGAGCAGGGAGCTGCCATACTTGTACAACAGTGACTACTAATATAATCCAGAGCAAATGCAAATCAGTTATACAGTTCTACTTTGCGGAATATAAATTTGTTAAAAATTTATTCTCATTGGCCTACTTGAAATGCCTGATGGAGGAATTTATTGACTTTTTAAATTGCTGCTTATCTACTAGCAGTACTTACATGGTCTGCTGAGGGTAGGCAGAATGTACTGCAGGTATGAAGAAAATAGGTAACATTGATTCTGCAGCTTGCAAGGCTTCAGTTACATGGTGCTATATTTAGAAGGGTATTCTGGGTAGTCTTTCAGTCTGACTTCATAGGACTTTAAAATCTGTTTTTGAGAGGAAAAATTATGAAAGAGACTAAAATTGGTGTAAAAAAATATAACATGCAAACTGTGTTTGGCAGCAGGAGTTCATGCCAGACAAACCTGGATTCTTCCTTTAATAAGGTAATTGAAAAAATACAATACGGTTGTCAGCTTCTGTACAGGACCTGATACAGTGCCAAATGGAAAATTACTAATTAAGGTGGGGAACCTGAAGGTTAAGTGTTAGAACTTTAGGCAAGGTGAGGAACTTGCAAAAGAGAAAGGCAAACTAGTATGAAAGCAGAGCTTCTCCAAGACTGCTCTTGAGCCCGATACTGTTAAAAGTTTTCTGTAATGACTTTGCAGAAAAAAGTAGGTCTGTGCTATTGTTATTTCTTAATGGCAGTAAGCTGAGTAGCTGGGTGAGGACAGAGGAGAATACCTGCCAGTAATGGCAGTGGCCCATCAGAGTAGTGCCTGTGGTGTGCTGGTTCACATGTGGAAACAATTAAACTATTATAAAAGCTACAAGCCTACTGAAAGAGAAATAAAATTACCTTTCCTATTTTTCTGAATTGCTTACCTTGTTAATTTTGACATGGCTGACAGTTAACCTAAGGCAGAGTATCCAGAAACGCAGCTGAGGGAAAGCTGCAGAAAATTAGCCTTGCTTATGTTTTTGTCTGTTACCTGCTTTGCCAGTTCTTTTTCTAATTATTTCATAACCATACTGATTCTTACACTAATATATTATGTTATAATGATATCAGTCAATATAGTGGAATTCTTTTTGGCTATTCAATTGCATGTGTGATAATTACCTCAATACTCCTCCCATAATCCTGTGGTGATGTATTATTCCAACTTAACTTTGCACTTCACTTTTTGCAGAAGACGTTGGCACACTTATTTAATGGAAAGAGAGTGCATATTTTCCTTTCTGAACTAGCAAACAAGGTCACTGTAACCTTGCTAGGATAGCAAAGTATTTTCTATTTATCAGCAGAAATGTAGTGCAGTTCTTGGGTATCAGATAAACTTAAATCCTTCCCAGTGCAGCTCTGTAAAGGCAAAACACTGATGAGAACTGGAGAAATGGAAGTGGGATTAAATGTAATTGTGAAAAAAGCTGATTAATGCACTCAAAGATTAATACTAGGTATTTCTGTTAGCCCATAGAAGCCTATCTCTTGGAAAAGAGATCTTCCCAGCAGGTGTAGAGAGGCAACAAAGCCTAAGGACTTTTAAGATTGAGATTGATAACATTATTAATGGATTATTGACATGGTCCTGAGATAGCAGGCATCTGGGATTTGATAACCCGTGTAGTCCTTTCCTAGCCTGTGTTCCTTTTTTTGGTGGTGGTGCTGTTGAGGGAAGAGTCAGTTGTCTGGTAGAATGGAGAGCTGCATATAAGAAGCTGTGAATTACTTTAGCAAATACAGGCTTCATATGTTTTTCTAAAGGACTGGGAACTACTCAAAACCCCAAAGAAACAAAGTTTTCAAACATAAGAAAAAGAAAATATTTCCAGTCTCATAAATTATATCTATGTTGCCCTTGTCACCTATGTCAAGGAGTGGGTTTTGGTCCCTAGGCCAAACTCTCTGGGAAAGCAAATTAAGGATCCCTGGTTATAAGTACCTGGTGTGGTGCTGGTTACAGGAAAGCTGAGTGGAAGAAGGGTGTCCTGCATCTGTGTGGGATGATGTTGTGCACACTACAAAGTTCCTCTAAATCAAGTTTTTGCAAAATTAGCCTCTTCTTAGATATGAGAGATAGTCAGATCCAAGAGTTTATTTCCAGAGAATCACAGGTTGAAAAATGTCTGGCTGACAACCAAGGAATCAAAATGTCTGAATCACAGGGATGGGATTTGTATGTAGTGCATATATAAGGTCTTAAAGGCCCAGGAACATATCTCCCAAACTTGGGGCAAAAACAGGAGAAAAAAGTCACAAATAATTTTCAGAATTAGAGAATCCTTAGATTATGTGGACAGAACAGTAAGATTAGGATTTGCTTTCTGAAGTATAACAACCATTTTTCCAAATTTGCTCTAGGACATTTGCTAGTGGGCTATAGTAGCCAATTACAGTATCAACAAAAATATACATGAGACTTCCTGTTTTGTAAAATACTTTTTGTTGTAAAAAATAAAGGACAATATTATATTAGTAGATATTTGAAGCCAGGCATCTACTTCCATATAAATCCACCTTATTTTAGTCAAACAATCACTTATCTTGCTTTAAAGTAAGAATCCAAATATTCTGCCACCAAACTGAGGAATACCATTATTCTCATTACTGACCTGTTTGAAAGTGAGTAATATTATATATCTTTTACAGACAAACCTTTTAGGAGAATAAGTTGTCTAACATTCACAAATGTAAAACATTTAAATGAAGAAAAGAATGAATGGAATTCCTTTCACACAATTGTAGCACCATAATTAAAGACAATATATATTAATCATTTCCTTTAAAATGAAAAGGGAGCTGTAAAATCCCAGAGCTCATTAAGGTGGCAACTCATTAAAAAGATGTTTCCCATGTAGCAGCACAAGTGTACTCCTTAGTTTCACAGAAGCTAGCCCTGTAAAACGAGATTCATACAAAAAAGTACCATAAAAGTGGTGAAGAGTTCCTCTTCTTGTAATAAGAATATATGTATATGAGCAGATAATTTCCAAAATGTTCCACCAGTCAGTACCAGCACAGCAGACAAGTACTATTCATCTACTTTGCTTTGCAAATATAAAGACACAAATATTAGAAGGTCATTTAATATCATCTTTCCAGCAGAAGGGACTTATTTCCAGTGTTATCATGTGTTTTCTTATTTTCTGTCACTGCAAAGAATATTGTTAACATATTTCAGACTTAGCAATTCACCAGAATCCTGAAACCTTACCCAGAAACCCTTTTCTCATGGGAACTTGTTAAGGGAATCTCCAAAGTCCTAATTAGTTCAGTGTAGAGAGCCTCTGTGGTTACACTACCTATGAGAAAATGACAAAGGCTATTAATGGATCATTGGCCAAATCCCAGGTACAGTCAGGAAGACATACCTACTTGTTAGTACGATTGCAGGAATTTATGTCAGCGATGGCCTTTTCTTGGATGCATTTGGCATTGGTCATATAACGATGAATTGAACTAGATGTTCACCGAGTTATTCTGGGGTTTTTCCTTAGGGTCAATTTAATTTTAAGTAGTATTTCATTAGAAGTACTCTGACGTGTTTTGATTGTATTCACCCTGGGCAAGGAATGTCACTTCTTGCCTTGTTGGGTTGAAGCTCTGAGTGCCCGGCTCAGAGGGGAGGGGCCTGTGGGAAGTGATGACATTTACTGTAGCTCAGTTATTATTAGTCCTCCCCTGCCACTGAGTCAGGTGGCAAGACATGGTGGGCAGAGTAAACCCAATGAAAAAATGCAGACAGAGCAACCTTTCCATGTAGGTCTGTAGAGTCAGATAGCTGATGATGTCAGCTGGTGTGCTGAAGGCTCACCTCATCTCCCTGCCTGGTTTACCCAGTCTAGCACGTTTAAAGGATTTTGCAGCTCCACGGCAGCACACATCCCTCCACCAGAGTCTTGTGCACAGACTTTCTCACTGACAGGGCGAGGTGGAAGGAGGAATGCATTCTGAAGCCGTAGAAACCTCCAAGAAATTGAACTAGTTTTCCTCACCCAATTTTCAGTGGCAGGCTTGCTGTTTAGGAGAGGAGATGCTCAGCAATCTCACTAATTCCACACTGTAGAAACTCTCATCCTTCACAGTTTAGCACTAAGGCCTCTGATCATGTTTTTCTTATGAGGCATATCACAGCATACCTATCTTGGATATGGAAGGGGCTCACTTCCCACAGCCATGTGTTCACACACTGCTATCCTGAGGTGGGATTTAGATGTCATGTGACAGCAGGTTGAACCTGAGGTGACTCCACAGAAAACTAACCCGTCAAAACAAGAAACAAAAGGTAATCATTCTCCCAAATTGTCAACCTGATCCATCTCAATGTGCCTGTGCTGGACTCAGTTACCTGCAGAGGAGGTGGTGGAACCATTCTTTTTGCTTTCAGTCAACAACCACATCAACTTAATGAGTGCTTCCCTGGCTAATTGTTTCCTTTGAAGAGACAGGAAGTTTAGGTTCCTTTCCACTTGCTGCTGATTTTCCAGGGAGGAGGCTAGTGTCCATGTTCCCATTTAACTGAAATTATTAGCAAAAGCTCCATTGGTGCCAATGGGAGACAATTTGAGTACTCATACAGTATTTCTATAACATAGATGATTGCGGGAAAAGTGACAGACCTTCCTCCCTTGGAGTGGTAAAGTTTTAAAAATAGACTATGAAATTTCTGGGGTTTTAGCTCGACTATATTATGAGATCTGTGACAGTGATCATGCTGAAATTCATGGAGATTCTCTTATATTGAGAAAAATTTGTATTCTGCCAGTTTGCTGTCACACAGATACATTTTCCTTGCTCCAGTTTGCCAATTTGGGTTTTGTTTTTTCATTCAGACAAAGATTTCTTTCTCTCTAAACATTGTTTTTACTGCCTTAAGAACATTGCCAAACTTGTGCCCTTTTTTATTCATTGCAGCTAGGCTGGAGCTTTTAATTCATAATATTTAAATAACATTTTAACTATTTCCTAGCTCAACTTACTTCCACATTCAGCTGCATAGTAGAGCTTCTAGTATAGTGTTAAGGCATAAACCAAGCCCTCCCAAGCATATTACTTCTGTTGGAAAACATGCATTTGACTTTTGGGTTCTATAAGAACTTGGTCCATGTCAAATGGGAGCAGCATTTTGAATTGAATCCATTAACATGAGTAGCGTTATACCTTACAGAGATGGGGACATGCAAAAGGAAAACACTACACAGAACAGAGATGAATGAAATTGCCAGTTTAGAGGCCATGGTTCATACTATGAATATTTAAACAAATGGTTATTAGTAAAGAAGTTCCACTTGAAGAACAAGACTGCAAGGAAAGGAAAAGAAACTGGGCCAAGGAGCATGACTGCTCATAGAATACTTTGTGACAATAAGACAGAAGCTATAGCAATTCTTTTTTTGTTGTTGTTAACTTAGCAGAAATTTCTGGGATTATCCAACATAACTGCAAATGCAACATACTGCTTGGTGCACTCTTAGTGCTCTTTCGAAGGAGGGAGGAGTGTTGTTTATTGAAATTGTGGTTATTTCTCTAGCTTTTGGGGGGGCTTCTGTCGCTGCTGTCATAACAGCAGAATCATTTTATTGGTCTGCTGGTACTGGCATCTCAATTCTGAATGAGAGTACATGCTGGCCACTACCTACTCTGCCTAATCAAGAGATCAGGCTTGTATTTAGTCATTAGCCATGAAGCCATTGCTTCTCTTTTCTCTCAATTAGCTTAATATAGAGGTAATCTGTGATGAGTGGAATGTTTTACAAAAGAACGCTTGGATGATTTTTGGTTGCTTTTTGGTTGGTCAGCTGTGATACAAAGTTTAACAGAATCACAGAATCATAGAAAGGTTAGAGTTGGAAGAGACCTTTAGAGGTCACCTAAATCCAACCCCCCTGCTGCAAGGAGGGACACCTATAACTACACCAGGTTGCTCAGAGCCTTGTTCAACCTGCTCTTGAATGTTTCCAGGGGTGGGGCATCTACCACTTCTTTAGGCAACCTGTTCCAGTGCTTCACCATTTCATTGTGAAAAATTTCCTTCTTATATCCAGTCAAAATATTCCCTCCTTTAGTTTAAAGCCATTACCCCTTGTCCTGTCACAACAGGCCTTGCTAAAAAGATTGTCTCCGTCTTTCTTATAGGCTCCCTTTGAGTACTGATAGGCTGCAGTAAGGTCTCCCTGGAGCCTTCTGTTCTCCAGTCTGAACAACACCAACTCTCAGCATTTCCTCAAAGGAGGGGTGTTCCAACCCTTTGATCATTTTTTGTGGCCCTCTACTAGACCCTCTGCAACAGGTTCATGTCTTTCTTATGCTGAGGACCCCAGAACTGGGCACTGTCTTGTTGTGTTCCCACACTCTGCAATGGATTCAAGAAAAAAATATCCATCACTTCCATGACATGCAACTACCAAAGACTTCAACAGTGTTATGAGAGATGGCCATGAGAGAGCGCTCTGTTCCTGTGCACAGTCAGTTCTCTGTTATGAGGAATTTTCCATTATGTCAACAACATTTTTATCTGGACCAGCTAGAACCGAGTCAATGAAAAAAGGAGGTATTTTTGAAGTGAATTTACTTTGTCCAGTGCTTGAGCATTTAAGTGGCTGCAGTTTTCATACCATGTGACAAGTCAGCGAACAAGCTGTGGTAGTAATATTTGTGAAAGCTTTTCTCTTTTTAAGGAGCCTTGATTTTGCTTTCATCATAGACAAGTTGCATTCATTTTCGATACAACTTTGCCACTGCATAAATAACACATTTAAAACTATTTTGATTTACAGCATCAAAAGCAAGCAAGTTTGAATTCCTGAAGGCATCTCAGCTTAATTTTATCTATGCTAAACCATTTCCCTGTGCTTTTAGTAATTGCCATCACACACTTTACACCTTATACTGTGGAGGTTCTCTGAGTTGCTGTTCTCTGGGATTAGGACTTTCTCTTCTCATGCTCCTTGTTTACAGAAGTCATTGCCATCTAATATTAGGAACTCAATATCTCTGCCAGTTCCTAGGCCCAATTTAAAAATGTTTGTTTTGAATCTGGCCTTTCATTACTGCTCGTGTAGATTTCTGTATACATGTAAGTCATGCATAAAACGGAATAAAAAAAATGCTGTATATTTTGAAAAGATATAAAGCATAAAGAGGTGTTTCACACAAATGTTTTTCTGGGCCACTCAGAATAAATGATCTGGGTCTCTGAACTGAGCTGTTCTACTGATCTTCTCTCCCAAATTTTTTTGTGTGAAGCCATTCCTTGTAGCTGCATGTTGCAAATACCTTTTCATTAGGAGACACATGATCTGCTATCACTGAGCAAAGAATTTATCATCCTGTATAGAGATGAGTTCCAGTCTTTCCTGATCATCAACTTCAAATATCTTCACACCAAGGGTAAAATAGATATCGGGGGATTTAGAGCTTTTTAAGTGCAAAGATTGTGGGGACTTAAGGCAAGATAAAAAGGTACCATGGAGGAAGTAGGGACAGACTGGCAGAAGGACATAACTTGCCATTAGGTAAGGCTTTTCCCCCCTTTCTTTTTCTCTTTTCCTTTGGAAACCCGCTGTGAGCTGCAGACTGACCAGCTTTCCTGTTCCTCACTTGTTTCAAAACTACCGTACTCTTCCCAAAAGGGGACTTAGCGCTTTCGCCATCTCTCCGTGCGCCTCCTTTACAGGAGGCAGCAGCAGGCAGGCAGGAAGCCGCCGCACCCGGTGTGCCAGCAGCGGGCGCCGCAGAGCCGTGGCAGAGCGCTCCCCGGAGCCGAGGTCTTATCGCGGGGGCGCTTTCCGTTCCGTCCCGTCCCGGCCAGGCCGCTGGGCTGCGGCTCGGTGGTACAGAGCAGCCAGGCTTCTCTGAGAGGGTGCTGAAGTAATGTGTAAAATAAGTCGAAAGGACGTGTGTTTAAAATAGCGAATGCTGAGCACACACGTACTTCAAGTAAATACAAACAAACCCTGCCATTGCTTGTGAGGCTTGGAGAACAACGAATTCTTTGCAAAAAATAAATAACCCCCCCAAATACCCTGATGGGCCGAGGGAATAGAGACACACCACAAATTACTGGCTTCAGCATCCTGGGTCAGATTATTAGTGTGAACTTGTTGCAGAGAACGCCTGACCCTTACCTTCTGCAAAATTAGCTTGAGAGCTGCTGTTAGCTACTTTATTAACTCTGTTTTGCTAAACTCTCCTAATATGCATATTTTCTGAGCTCCGACCTAGCATTATTCCCAGGGGTTCACCAAGAAAGGAAATGGAGAATGTTCTTTTCAAAAGCATGAAGTGGGAAAATGTTTAGAACTATTTATATCTGCACTTAGGCTGTGGAAATCCCAGACATTTAAAACTATTTATAGTTATTCTTTGGGTTAGAAGGGTGAAGTCAGAAATTTTATTGAAAAAGTTGCATGTTCTTGTTATCCGTCAGTTACATTAAATGAGACTCTCGAGAGCTGGATGGACTAGCTGAGACTGATGAAAAATAGAAGAAATCAAAGATGAGGTACAGACACCGGTCTGGCAAAATGCACACATCATTTTGTGAAAACAGGAAGGGTCTTCTGTTTGGGGCCTCATGGTGACCAAGGCTGCCCCTAACAGCCTGCCAGCTTCACTGGGTGCCAAAAGGTGGTTGGGACCTGCACGCTTGCTCTGTAACTGTGGCTGTTGACAGCAAGTTAGTGTCTTCCACTGCCTGCTGAGGCTTCCGCTGGGGTTTATTCGTACTGGCCGTTTGAGGAAATCCACATCAGCTGCCGCTTATGTTTGAGCTTTACCTGTTTTGAATCTCTTTATGCTTTAAATCTGTAGAAGTCTGTGCATGAACCCTTTCTTCACCGAGATCCCCTAGGCATCATTAGGAGCTGGGTATCACTAGGCACATTATTTTGCACATTCCTGGCTGTGCTCTGTGGTAGGGTTCCCTCTCAAGCTCCATCAGCTGGGTTTGCCCAAATGTGGATGGTGGCAGGCAGGGCTGCAAGGGATGGTTCCTTGGACTGGCTGGGGCCCCTTATCCTCACAACAGCTTGGTGACTGACTACCTTTCAAAAATAAATAGTCTCTAAATCATTTCATGCTTTTGTCAAAATTGTCTGAAACAAGCCCAAATTTGAAATAGTAATTAAAGATCTCTGTGGGAATACCTCTTTACCAATCCACTGGCAGTTGAAAAAAATCAGAAGATGCAAACTGACATCTCCAGACACTTCATCAGCCTTGGTACTCTTCTCTGGACATGCTCCAATGCCTCTATGTCTTTCCTGTAGTGAGAGGCCCAAAACTGAATACAGTATTCAAGGTGCAGCCTCACCAGTGCTGAGTACGTGGGGAAAGATTACTTCCCTAGTCTTGCTGGCTACAGTGTTTCTGTTTACAAATCAGGGTGCTGCTGGCCTTCTTGGGCACCTGGGCACACTGCTGGCTCATGTTCAGCCGACTGTCACCTAACAGTGTCAGGTCATTTTCTGCTGGACAAATTTCCAGAATTATAGAATCATAGAATCATTACAGTTGGAAAGGACCTTCAAGATCATCAAATACAACTGATAGCTCTACACTACCATTATCCCTAAACCATCCCCCTAAGTGCCACATCAACCTGTTTTTTCAATACCTGCAGGGATGGTGTCTCCACCACTTCCCTGGGCAGCCTTTTCCAATACCGCACCACTCTTTCTGTGAAGAAATTTTTCCTAATATCTAATCTAAACCTTCCCTGGCACAACTTGAACCCATTCCCTCTAGTCCTATTGCTAGTCACAAGGGAGAAGAGGCCAACACCCACCTCTCTACAACCTCCTTTCAGGTAACTGAAGAGAGCAATAAGTTCTCCCCTCAGCCTCCTCTTCTCCAGGCTAAACAGCCCGGGCTCCCCAAGCCTCTCCTCATAAGGCCTGTTCTCCAGACCCCTGATTAGCCTAGTTGCCCTTCTCTGCACCCTCTCCATCACCTCAATGTCCTTCCTATACTGTGGTGCCCAAAACTGCACACAGTACTCAAGGTGTGGTCTCACCAGAGCCGAGTACAGTGGCAAGATCACCTCCTTTCTCCTGCTGGTCACACTATTCCTGATAGAAGCCAGGATGCCGTTGGCCTTCTTGGCCACCTGAGCATGCTGCTAGCTTATGTTCAGCCAGCTGTTCATCAACACCCCCAGGGCATTGTCTGCTGGGGAGCTCTCCAGCCACACCTTCCCGAGCCTGTAACGCTGCTGAGTGTTGTTGTGACTGAAATGCAGGACCTGACATTTGGCCTTATTAAAACTCATACAATTGGCCTTTGCCCATTGATCGAGCCTGTCTAGGTCCCTCTGCAGAGCCCCCTACCCTCAAGCCGATTGACACTTCCACCCAGCTTAGTTTCAACTGCAAACTTACTAAAGGTTCACTCTACCCCATCATCGAAGTCATCAATAAACATGTTCAACAGGAGCGGTCCCAGCAATGAGCCCTGAGGAACACCACTAGTGACCAGCTGCCAGCTGGGTGCAGCACCATTCACCACTGCTCTCTGGGCCCGGCCACACAGCCAGTTCTTAACCCAGCAGAGAGTACACCTGTCCAAGCTGTGGGCTGCCAGCTTTTTCAGGAGGATGCTGAGAGATGGTGTCAAAGGCCTTGCTGAAGTCCAGATAGACTACATCCACAGCCTTCTCCTCATTCAGCCGATGGGTTACCTGGACATAAAAGGAGATCAGGTTGGTCAGACAGGACCTACCCTTTCTAAACCCATTCTGGGTGGGTCTGATCCCTTGTCCATCCTATAGGTGCTGTGTGGTTGCACTTAGGATGATCTGCTCCATAACCTTACCAGGCACTGAGGTCAGGCTGACAGGCCTGTAGTTTCCCAGGTCCTCCTTGCAGCCCTTTTTGTGGATTGGCGTGACATTTGCTAACTTCCAATCATCTGGGACCTCCCCAGAGAACCAGGACTGCTGGTAGATGATGGAAAGCAGCTTGGCAAGCTCTTCCACCAGCTCCCTCATCACACTAGGATGGATCCCATCTGGTCCCATAGACTTCTGAGCATCCAAGTGGCGCAGTAAGTTGCTAACTATTTCCTCCTGGATTACAGGCGGGTTATTCGGCTTCCTGTCTCTCTCTACCAGCTCCAGAGACCAGTTGCCTTGAGGACAACCTGTCTTACTGTTGAAAACTGAGGCAAAGAAGGTGTTAAGTACCTCAGCTTTTTCTTGATCTCTGTTAATTAAGTTCCCCCCCAAGTCCAACAAAGAATGGAGATTTTCCTTGCCACTCCTTTAGTTATTTATGCATTTATAGAAGCATTTTTTGTTATCCCTAATAGAAATAGCCAGATTAACTTCAAATTGTGCCTTTGTGTCTCTAATTTCCTTTCTACATGACCTAACTATATTCCTAAACTCTTCATGAGTAGCCAGCCTTTTTTTCCAGTTGGTAAGCTCTCTTTTTTTTTCCTAATTTCCTTCACAATCTCCCTGTTCAGCCAAGCCAGTTGTCTTTCCTGCCGGCTTGCCTTCCAGCACACTGGTACAGCCTGTTCCTGACTGTTCAAGGCTTCCTTCTTGAAGCATGTCCATCCCTCCTGGAACCCTTTGTTTTCAAGGGTTGTTTCCCATGGTGCACTCTGAACCAGTCTTCTGATTAGGCTGAAATCAGCCCTCTGGAAGTCCATGGTCTAATTGATGACCCTCCTTGCATCCCTGAGTATTGAAAACTCTGTTATTTCATGGTAACTGTGCCCCAGACAGCCTCTGACCATCACATCTCCCACCAGCCCCTCTCTGTTTGTGAACAGCAGGTCTAGTGGGGCCCCACCCCAGTAAGCTCATTTACCAGCTGAAGCAGGAAATTATCCTCTATACACTCTAGGAATCTCCTAGACTGCCTCTTATCTGCTGTGTTAAGTTTTGAGCAGACATCCTGCAGGTTAATGTCACCCACAAGAACAAGGGCTGGTGATTTTGTGACATCCGCTAGCTGCTTGTAAAATAACTCATCACCTTCGTCATCCTGGTTGGGTGGTCTATAAGAGACTCCCACCAGTATGTCAGCCTTGTTGGCCTTCCCCTTGGTTCTGATCCACAGGCATTTAACCTTATTGTTGCTGATTTCAAGTTCTACAGAGTCAAGAGACTCTCTAACNCTGGATTTTCCTACTCCTCCTTGTTACTGCAGGAACTGAGGCAAACACCACCTGTGCTTCTGTCCCATTAACTAATCAACCTAGTGCCTTGAAGTCCTTTGTAATTTGTACCTCTTTCGTTAATGTTATCACTGCCTGCCTGGACTACCAGCAGTGGATAAAAATCAGAGCGCCAAATTAGCTTGTTGAGTCTCCTACTAATATCCCTCACCCAGGCCCCAGGAAGGTATCAGACATCTCTGCAGGATGGGTCCAGTCGGTTCTTAGGGCCCTCAGTCCCCTCAGAAGGGAGTTGCCTACAACAACTACCCTTCCTTTTCTTTTTATAGCTGTGGTTGTGATCTGTCTAGTAGATGGGATACAACGGGGAGACCTTCCAGACAAATCTTCTTCTTGACTATCCTCTGCCTGACTCTCTGGGTCCAGGACCTCATATCTGTTATTTAAGGGCACCTGAGGAGGTGATGGAGGTCAGGGAGAATTTTTTTACCTCTTCGATCAGGGACCTGTTTCCATTCCCCCCCATCTACTTGGATTGCTCCATCTGCCTGATGGCAGGAGGGCCAGGGATTTACCATTTTCTGCTGGACTTCTTTTGAGGTCAAAAGGGTGCAACTCTACCCTTTCATTTCCCCTAATACTTCTTGGCCTCTCAACTTCTTCCTTGAGCTGTGTCACTAAGAACAGCAAGTCATACATTGCAGGAAAAACTAACACTAGAGGCAATGTAGACCCCCTGTTGAATCAGGTGGGTGCCTTGGTGACAGATGATACAAAGAAGGTGGAATTACTGAATGCCTTCTTTGTCTCTGTCTATACTCTTAGAGACTGTTCTAGGGAGCCTCAGACCCCTGAGCACCCAGATGATGTTAGGATACTGAAGGAGTTTTCCTTAGCTGAGGAAGACTGGGTTAGGAAGCAGTTAAGCCATCTGGACATCCATAAATCCATGGGTCCTGATGGGATGCACCCATGGGTGTTGAGGCAGCTGGCAAAAGTCATTGCCAGGNTCCCTAATAGAAATAGCCAGATTAACTTCAAATTGTGCCTTTGTGTCTCTAATTTCCTTTCTACATGACCTAACTATATTCCTAAACTCTTCATGAGTAGCCAGCCTTTTTTTCCAGTTGGTAAGCTCTCTTTTTTTTCCTAATTTCCTTCACAATCTCCCTGTTTAGCCAAGCCAGTTGTCTTTCCTGCCGGCTTGCCTTCCGGCACACTGGTACAGCCTGTTCCTGACTGTTCAAGGCTTCCTTCTTGAAGCATGTCCATCCCTCCTGGAACCCTTTGTTTTCAAGGGTTGTTTCCCATGGTGCACTCTGAACCAGTCTTCTGATTAGGCTGAAATCAGCCCTCTGGAAGTCCATGGTCTAATTGATGACCCTCCTTGCATCCCTGAGTATTGAAAACTCTGTTATTTCATGGTAACTGTGCCCCAGACAGCCTCTGACCATCACATCTCCCACCAGCCCCTCTCTGCTTGTGAACAGCAGGTCTAGTGGGGCCCCACCCCAGTAGGCTCATTTACCAGCTGAAGCAGGAAATTATCCTCTATACACTCTAGGAATCTCCTAGACTGCCTCTTATCTGCTGTGTTAAGTTTTGAGCAGACATCCTGCAGGTTAATGTCACCCACAAGAACAAGGGCTGGTGATTTTGTGACATCCGCTAGCTGCTTGTAAAATAACTCATCACCTTCGTCATCCTGGTTGGGTGGTCTATAAGAGACTCCCACCAGTATGTCAGCCTTGTTGGCCTTCCCCTTGGTTCTGATCCACAGGCATTTAACCTTATTGTTGCTGATTTCAAGTTCTACAGAGTCAAGAGACTCTCTAACACATAAAGCCACCTCTCCATCTCTCCTACCTTGCCCATTCGTTCCAAAGAGCTTGTAGCCATCCACGACAGCACTCCAATCATGTGAGTCATCCCACCATGTTTCCATGATGATGACTACATCATAGTTTTCCTGATGCATGATGGCTTCCAGCTCCTCTTCTTTGTTACCCATACTGCGTGCATGCACTTCAGCTGGACTGCTGATTTCATTCCTAACTAACGCTTTCTACTCTTGGGCTCATCCCTAGAGGACCTGGTTTCAACCCCTTCCACCTTCAAACCTAATGTTAAGCCCTCCTGATCAGCCCCACCAACTTACAGGCTAGTGCCCTTTTGACCTTGTTAGACAGATGAAGCCCATCAGACTCTAGTAGGCTTGGTACCAGAGAATTTGCCCTGTGGTCAAGAAAACCAAAATTCCACTGGTGGCAGAAATCCTTTAACCACTTATTTATAATATGGATTTTCCTGCTCCTCCCTGTTACTGCAGGAACTGAGGCAAACACCACCTGTGCTTCTGTCCCATTAACTAATCAACCTAGTGCCTTGAAGTCCTTTGTAATTTGTACCTCTTTCGTTAATGTCATCACTGCCTGCCTGGACTACCAGCAGTGGATAAAAATCAGAGCGCCAAATTAGCTTGTTGAGTCTCCTACTAATATCCCTCACCCAGGCCCCAGGAAGGTATCAGACATCTCTGCAGGATGGGTCCAGTCGGTTCTTAGGGCCCTCAGTCCCCTCAGAAGGGAGTTGCCTACAACAACTACCCTTCCTTTTCTTTTTATAGCTGTGGTTGTGATCTGTCTAGTAGATGGGATACAACGGGGAGACCTTCCAGACAAATCTTCTTCTTGACTATCCTCTGCCTGACTCTCTGGGTCCAGGACCTCATATCTGTTATTTAAGGGCACCTGAGGAGGTGATGGAGGTCAGGGAGAATTTTTTTACCTCTTCGATCAGGGACCTGTTTCCATTCCCCCCCATCTACTTGGATTGCTCCATCTGCCTGATGGCAGGAGGGGCAGGGATTTACCATTTTCTGCTGGACTTCTTTTGAGGTCAAAAGGGTGCAACTCTACCCTTTCATTTCCCCTAATACTTCTTGGCCTCTCAACTTCTTCCTTGAGCTGTGTCACTAAGAACAGCAAGTCATACATTGCAGGAAAAACTAACACTAGAGGCAATGTAGACCCCCTGTTGAATCAGGTGGGTGCCTTGGTGACAGATGATACAAAGAAGGTGGAATTACTGAATGCCTTCTTTGTCTCTGTCTATACTCTTAGAGACTGTTCTAGGGAGCCTCAGACCCCTGAGCACCCAGATGATGTTAGGATACTGAAGGAGTTTTCCTTAGCTGAGGAAGACTGGGTTAGGAAGCAGTTAAGCCATCTGGACATCCATAAATCCATGGGTCCTGATGGGATGCACCCATGGGTGTTGAGGCAGCTGGCAAAAGTCATTGCCAGGCCACTCTCCATCACCTTTAGTAAGTCCTGGGGAACAGGAGAGGTGCCTGGGGATTGGAGGAAGGCAAACATCACTCCAGTCTTCCAAAAGACAAGAAGAAGGAGCCGGGTAACTATAAACCAGTCAGCCTCACCTCCGTCCCTGGAAAGGTGATGGAACACTTTATCCTTGACTCTGTCTTTAGGCATATCAAGGCTAAGGGGGTCACTAGGTGCAGTCAGCATGGGTTTACCAAGGGGAAGTCATGTTTTTCCAACCTGATAGCCTTTTATGAGGACTTAATCAGGTGGATAGCTGATGGTAGAGCAGTGGATGTGGTTTATTGTGAATTTCAGTAAAGCATTTGACACTGTCTTGCACAGCATCCTTGCAGCTAAACTGAGCAACTGAGTCTGGCTGATGGAGTAGAGAGGTGGATTGTGGAACTGGCTGAAGGACAGAAGTCAGAGAGTATATCTGGAATATTGTGTCCAGTTCTGGGCCCCTCAGTTTAAGAAGGATAGGGAACTGCTGGAAAGAGTCCAGCGCAGGGCCACAAAGATGATGAAGGGGCTGGAACATTTTCCTTCTGAGGAAAGGCTGAGGGAGCTGGGTCTCTTTAGCTTGGAGAAGAGGAGACTAAAGGGTGACTTCATCTATGCTTTTAAATCTGTGAAGGGTGGATGACAGGAGGATGGGGTAAGGCTCTTCTCAGTGAAGCCTAGTGACAGGACAAGCGGCAGTGGTTGTAAGCTGAAGCATAGGAGGTTCTGTGTGAATACATGTAGAAATTTTTTCCCAGTTGAGATGCCAGAGCATTGGAACAGACTGCCCAGAGAGGTTGTGGAGTCTCCTTCTCTGGAGATACTCAAAATCCATCTGGACACGCTTCTGCGTGACCTGGTCTAGGGAATCCTGCTGTGGCAAGGGTGTTGGACCAGATCTTTTGAGGTCCTTTCCAGCCCCTAACTGTGATTCTGTGATTCACCTGCTCGCATTGTATACAGATGTCTCTCTCACTGTTTTCTTGTACTAACACCAGGCTCAGACACTCTGTGCAGTCACTGACCTGAACAGTTGTGTCCTTCTTCAGAGGTTCTGTCTGCAGGAGCACGCTCCTGGTGGTAGCAGCAATAGCTTTCTCTTGTTTGGAAACAAGTTAAGTTGCAGGGGGCAAAAAAGACCGAAACAAACCCAAAACCGAGCAAACGACAAAACACCGGAGAGAGACGGAAGGGTGGCTGTGCCCTTCCTGCTTGCCCTGCCTGCATGAACCGATACTCCAGCTACTCTTGTCCAACTCTGTAACATTGCATGGGATCGTTGTGACCCAAGGACAGGACCCAGCACTTGGCCTCGTTGAATCTCAGCCTATAGAGCCAACTTGGCCTGGTCTCTCTGCAGACCCTCCCTACCTTCCAGCACATTGACACACCCACTGTGGTGGGTTTAAGGGCTCTTCCCAGCCCCCCCCACACACAGCAGGTAAAGGAGAGACTGGATTGGAAGTTAAAAAACTAAAAACTGCTTTAATAATAATAACAGATATAAATGAAGCAAATATAAACAGGTACAGGACCCAAGATACTGAACCGTCCCGATGCCAGCTCCCAGTGGAATCAGCACAAGCAGTCCAAAGCAGTGAGATAGCACACGTAGGTTTCAGGACAGGCAGACAGCACGCAGCTCGGCCCCAAAGTCCCAGNTAACTTTATGCCGTCTGCAAACTCAATGAGGGTGCACTCAATCCCCTCATCCAGATCACTGATAGAGATATTAAAGAGAAAAAAACCCAAAACTGAGCCCTGAGGAACACGACCTGTGACCAGTCAGCAACTGGAATTAACTCAACTCACCACACCTCTTCAGGCCCAGTCCATTGGCACTGGATGATGCACCTTGAGTACTGTGTTCAGTTTTGAGCCCCTCACTACAAGAAAGACATAATGGCATTGGAGCATGTTCAAAGGAGGACAATGAGTCTTGTGAGGAGTTTGAAGAATATGTCTTATGAGGAGTGGCTGTGGGAACTGGGGTTGTTTAGCCTCAGGAAAAGGAGGCTCAGGGGTGACCTTATCTGTCTCTACAACTACCTGAAGTAAAGTTGGAGTGAGATGGGGGCCGGCATCTTCTCCTGGACTACTAGTGAGCAGACAAGAAAGCTGTACCAGCTCCGGCACTAACTCCAGGGAGTTTTTCCTCTCCCTTAACTTTTCCTTTTCAGGCGGGCCGGGGTTTCTCCAGCGCGAGAGAGCTCGGCTCAGAAGGGACTGGCAGGTTGGCATTTCTCACGAGGCGTGACTAGGGCGTTCCCAGGGACCCGTGGCAGATTTAAACGCGGTGATTCCGGAAGCGGCTCCATTTCCGCTGAGGCGAGAAAGCTAGCCTTCTGCAGGCAGCGTGCGGTGGTATAAAAAAACCCCCAACCAACCAAACAAACAAAAAAACACACACAAAAAATTGTGTGTATATATATTT
>VWZX01006096.1:0-19967 GCA_013399015.1 Galbula dea
TGATGGAGAGGGGCCCAGCAATGACTTCTGCCAGCTCTTTCAACACCCGTGGGTGCATCCCATCAGGACCCATGGATTTATGGGTGTCCAGAAGGCTTAGCTGTTCCCTAACCTAGTCCTCCTCAACCAAGGAAAACTCCTGACTTCATGTGGGGGCTCAGGTGTCTGAGGCTCCTGAGCACAGTCTCTAAGAGTATAGACACAGACAAAGAAGGCATTCAGTAACTCCACCTTCTTTGTATCCTCTGTCACCAAGGCACCCACCTCATTCAGCAGGGGGCCTACATTGCCTCTAGTATTCGTTTTTTGGGCAATGTATTTGAAGAAGCCCTTCCTATTGTCCTTGACCTCCCTTGCAAGATTTAATTCCAGAGAGGCCTTAGCTTTCCTAGTTGCCTCTCTACAGCCTCTGACAACAGTCATACTCTTCCTATGTGGCCAACCCCTCCTTCCGCGATCTGTAGACTGTCTTCTTCCACTTCAGTTTTCCCAGCAATTCCTTTCTTAACCAAGGTCTCCTGGCTCCCCTCCTCGATTTTCTTCATGTTGGGATGCTCTGAGCTTGAGCTTGGAAGAAGAGGTCCTTGAATGTTAACCAACTCTCTTGGGCCCCTTTGTCTTCTAGTACCCTGTCCAATGAGATTTCCCCTAACAATTTCTTGAAAAGATCTAAGTTGGCTCTACTGAAGTCCAGGGTTGTGATCCGACTAGGTGTTCTGTTCCTACCACACAAGATCCTGAATTCTACTGTCTCATGGTCGCTGCAGCCAAGGTTGCCCTCAACCTCTACCTTTTCAACTAGACCCTCCTTGTTAGTGACTATCAGGTCCAGCAGCGCTCCCCTCCTAGTGGGCTCATCCACCACTTGCATCAAGAAGTTATCATCAATGCACTGGAGGAACCTCCTGAACTGGGAATGGCTGGCTGAGTAGGCTTTCCAGCAAATATCTGGGGAGTTAAAATCCCCCATAAGAACCAGGGCCTGTGATTGCGAGGCCACTGTCAGCTGCCTGTAGGAAGCCTCATCTGCTTCCTCATCCTGATCAGGTGGCCTGTAATAAACACCCACAACAGTATCACTCATGCCAGCCTGCCCCTTAATTCGCACCCATTAAACTCTCAACTCGCCCCTCATCCACCTCTGGACAGAACTCAATACATTCCATGTACTCAATACACCATGTCTCTGGAATTGCCACCAGATCATAACCCCTTGACCTCACATGGATTTCTAACTCCTCCTGTTTATTCCCCATGCTGCTTGCATTAGTATACAGGCATTTCAGGGAGCAAGCTGAGCATGCCAATTCTACCCTTGGGGGGCGGGAGGCCTTCCGGTCTGTATTAGTACTAGCACTAGAACACTGGCCCATTGGTGCAGACCTGGCAACAACCCCATCCCCCTTTGAAACTAGTTTAAAGCCCTATGGATGAGACCTGCTAGTTCTTGTCCTAGAATCCTTTTTCCCCCAGAAGATAAGCCTTTCTCACCTCTTATTGTCTGGCCTGGTATTTTGTAATACCAGGTATTATCAAAGAACCCAAAGCCCTGCCTGTAACACCAGTCTTGGAGCTAGGTATTTATGGACTGAACTCTTCTACTCTATCCCATATCGTGGTCAGGTACAAGGCTGGGAGGAGGAGTTAACACACTATCATATTAGAACATGAAGAACCTATTTAAAAGCAAATAGATTCTTTAGTAAATTTGTTCTGGTGATTTGCAAATTTGAAATAGAAAGCAAATAGAAGAGGGATCTTTGGTTGCCCAAACCTTGGTACACTGGTCTTTCTTTAGCTTTCAGTGTCAGTTGAGTGATCCATGGCTCAATAAGTAATAATTCTTAGTTCGGAATGCCACTTCTTTGGCACTTTGCTTATGCTGTGTAAAAAAAATTTTTTAACTTGGACTCCTGCCTTCAAGCAAACATGAAAACTACATACTGAAAAAAACCAACAACTAGTTCTGCAAGCTCTTTATTTTAAAGCTATTTTAAGTATCTTAGGTAAATTTCCCTCTCATAAGTGATTTTGAATTGAGGCTGGAAATTTCATTTCTACTTTCATTACTTGTTCATGCATAACCCAAGGATCATCCAAGAAACTATAGTAAAATGCTAAATCACAAAATTATTACTGATGCTTATCACTCTATGAATAATTTATTCTTCCTTGAAAACTGAAAAAGCAACAAAACATCCATACTGTTGACAACTATTCTCCCCAATGACACACTTAACAAACAAAACAGCAGGACAGATCTCTCCACCAATTTCACTAGGATTTACCATAGTCATTGCAAAACACGAAGGAGTCATTTGTGGATGCCACACCCAAACTAGGAAATTAAGATGGGCTCATCTCCTTTCTTTTCTGTTCTCTGTTTATTGGTTAAACATAAAACCCCAAAACTGACTTCCAAATGGTTGCAACAAAATATGAAAATGTAGCTGGTCAACTTATGATAGGGAATGTGTAATACAAAGCTTGCAACAATCCTGGGGTCGGTATTCTAAGAGTTCCTTTCCCAGTATGGTCCTGCGATGCCTTCAATAATTTTCGTAATTGGAAGAGAAATTAGCAATTGCTTGAATGGCCTTTGCTTTTACATTATTAATTTTTTTAATGAAAAAAATTACATCCTGCTGTGAATTTTTCATGTCTACTCAAAGGTCCAAAAAGAAAGCAGATACCCAGTGCTGTACACGCAGCTTCCAGTGTAACATACCCTTTCGGCATCATGTTTGTTACCATTAACTGGTACATTTAACATTTTCATACAGTCACTCAGGAATTAAATCTCAGGACATTGCATGGCACTGCTCTCTTCCTTAGCATTTCACTGTCATGCTCAAGTCACAATGACTTTGCTCACAGAGCAATCTAAAATGACGTTGTTTTTCTGAAGTCTCTTACTTCAGCCACGAGGAGAGTTTTCTGCTCTTTCCACCTCCTCCTGACCTATTCAGTTTCTCGTAATTATTTGCAACAAAGTTTTTTCAACCATAGTTAAAACAGAAATTTTTCCCAAGTTATTAAGTAGCAATTACTACTGTAACTTCATTACCAATCCAAGTAGTTAGGTAAAAAAGAGAACATATTTATTTCTGTCCACATCAGAGAATAGTAATTAATTTTTCATAAGCAGTACAATAAAAATACCTATCAATGAAAACCACAGCAGTACAATGTAGGAGTCTTAGATGGACAGGGAAGGACTTCAAGCACGTCAGGCTTGCTAGTATCAGATGTATTGGAACTGGTTGGTAAGAGGCCGTGGTGAAGTACGCAAGATATGCAAGCTCGTGGCCATGAAGCAAGGAAGCAAAGAACACTGAAGACTAAACAACATTATAGACTAAGAAATTCCCCTGCAGTGGAAAAATACTGGCTAAGGGGGAACATAGAGTAGTTTGGAAATTTGTTATCTTGTAGCCTGCTTAGCTTTTAGCCAATCAATGTAAAAGGCATCAAAAAATATACCAATGGGAGAAAGACACGCACAGCTAAAATAGTATATATTCTCATGCTTGTAATCAATAAATTTGACATCTTGCTTGCTTGTCTCTCAATCGCAGCAGTACAAGTAACTATTTCTTAGCAAATTCTTCAACAATTGGAAATATTGAATGAAATGTCACTTTTTTTCATAAATAATCACTAATTGAGAATCTAATCTGTAATAAATTTGAAATTGCTAAAAATAAGTAGAAAGATAGTTCCTACCTCAGGGTGAAACTGCTGCTCAGTACGAGAATGACAATACTGACAACTATCCCCACTTTCACACATTGAAGGTTCACCCCATTCATCTGCATGTTTTACATTGGGGCAAGGAGTAGACCTAAAAAAAAGTGATCTCCAGAGCATGTTTATATCTACTTCCAGACAGAAGTCTCAAATAATTTCCCACTAAATCTCTGGGACCTATAAAGTTGCAAATTCTGAGAGACTGACTTTTTGAACACTCTCTACAGAAAAACAAGCCACTAAGATTCTACCTATCTTCTGTCTAATGACATTTATTCACAGTCCTGAGACTACCACAGAATCACAGAATGTTAGGAGTTGGAAGCAACCTCGAAAGATCATTTAGTCCAACCCCACTGCCAGAGCAGGAAAGCCTACAGCACCCGGTATTCCCAGGCGGTCTCCCATCCAAGTAGTAACTGGGCCCAATCCTGCTTAGCCTTCGAGATCAGACAAGATCTGGTGTTCTCAGGGTGCCTACAAATAAAGTCTATCAATTCTAAACCTTGTATCACCACATGAAAAAAACACGAAAAACAATGAAGAAACCACTGTTTAAGAACGGTGTAAAATGATGTAATGATCAATGATGTTCTGACAAAAAGATAGGAGATGCATAAAAATTCTGTTCCTAGAAATACTATTCTGAAATGGAAAATCATAGAACAAAATCAGAAAAACAGAGACATTATAACTGATCTTTTCATAACAAAGAAGGTTTGAGCCAGTGATTCCAATTTTTGCTAAGGATTATAGAAATTGTTCACATTCTTCACAAGAAAGAGGGATATTTCCATTACAGCTTCATAGTCGTCTTCTTTAGAACTGTCTGATCATTCTGAACAGATGCTTTTTTCCTCAAAATCAAAAAATTTAGCAAGGCTTCTGGGAAAGATGTGTATCTATTCCATTAGGAATATGCCAATTGCACTACAGAAGAACTCAAACAGATCAGTTTATTAGTACCTGACTAATCAAGAAGTCCATTCTTAATAAGTATTGACGCACCTGTATTTGAATTTTCTGGGACTTCATCTTCTATCTCAATTATTGCGATAGTGTGGACATGCATAACCCTGGCGGCAGAGTCTGGGTGGCTTGGTACATTGCTCTGTCTTGTAGCCAACTAATACAAAACCTGTGTCTGTCAACAATTAAGACAAATAAACAACTAATTGTTTGCATTCAGAGTGTCTTTAGTCAGTTTAGGTACCTAAGCTCACTCAATGCTCTTTGTAAAAAACCTGTGATTCACAGACCCCTCTATTCTTATAAATTTAGACTAACTCCTGCATTTTTTAAAATAGAAGTCCAACACATTTACATGCAAAGCAATCTTCACAGCTTTTATATTCAATAGCAATATTACAAAAAAGTACACAAATAAAGCACTACCAATTATTACTAGAGAAACTACACTGAAAATCTCATTACATGCATTTAATGTTTTGAAAATGAATACCTGAAAACTCATTGTTCATTTTGGTAAGAAAAACAGTAAAAACCTATACAGTTTTATATCTAAATTTCTCTTTTGTGTTGACAGTCCTTATTTGACCAAAACTACTTTCATGTTCAGGCATGTTAAGGGTGTCCAGTAAAATCTTCCTGGCCAAATTCTATAGCCTCTTCTCTACCTTTGCCTCTGTCGCTACATCTTTGGCTCCAAGAGGAGATGACAAGGAGATGACAAACTACGTTCTGTCTAGAAACAGAAAAATTCAGAAAAAACAATGCAGCAAGTAAATAAATTAGAAGGTACAATTTAGCTGAAAGCATAAGTATGAGTTGGTGAGGAGTAAATCATGTCAAACAAATCTAAATTATTCCTAAGGCAGAAAAATGGATATAGGCAAAACAGAAGCAGTCAGTGTCATGTCTCTTGACTTCGGCAAACCTTCTAGCCTGAGATGTTCTCAAAAACAAACTGCACAATACTACAAGACTTCTGCAAGATTTGTGGAAAATCATCATTCTCAAAGAGTCATTAATGATGTACTTCCAAATAGCGAAGATTTAATAATCAGAGTATCACACAGAGTTTATTCTCTCTTCAGTCCTTTTCAATAGTTTCATTAAAGGCTTAGGAAAATAAGGCTGAAATCACGATTTAGATGATTGTCAATCCCCAGAAACTATGTGTAATCTCACCATATTTACAGGGATTGACAGAAGCCAAACAACTTTATATATAAACACAGACCAGTAATAATGGAAAGAATGTAGTGGAATTGCTTGCATTTGGTCAATTTTGCTGTCTTTTTACATAGAACATCCAGTAGTTTTTTGATCCAGAGCTGACAATTAAGCTCTACACATTATTAGTACTCCAATGGTTGGAACTTGATCTAAAAAATTTAGAGGGGACAAGTATTATACAATTATCTATCCCTGAGTTCCTTAGTGACAGCATCTTCATGTGGCCTGTTTTTCTGTTACTGTTCCCACATGAATTTTGTGGAAGTACTTGTACCCAGCAGTCTTTTATGAAGTAAAATTTGGGCAAGAGGTCTAATGTAGGTGATGCAGAAGTCCCGGACTTAGCTCTCGATCCAATATGAATACGGCAATAAGTCGATTTTATTAATCACACACTCTACTTAAATACATTTTCTACATATGTGCCACGTGATAGCTCAAATTACAATTGGTTACATGCATTGTCCACTCGCCTAAACACTACATATGATTTGCTAAGACCCACTGACCACAGGGCATCAATCTCCACCTCTGACTCCTCCTGTCAGGTTCTTGTTGTTGCAGGTGGCAAGGCCGCTTATCTCCTTATTTTGGCACTGCACAAACACACTGTCTTTGAGTATGCCTCCCCAGCATACTTTCACACAGTACAGAGTCCAAGTTTGCAGGCTTTCTCATAATAACAGTGTCCTAAACAGCATGCTTTCCCCTGGGAACAGAATCCTGTCAGACAGTGTCCAGGATTGCTCACAGCTATGTCCATTTTCCTCCAGAAACCCCACAGTCTAACAATAGCCAATTGATACTAATATCTTTGGCTGCATAATAAGCAAGTCAATATCAAGAACATAAGAACCAACTTTGAAAGCCTTAAAAACCCAGGGCAATTGGATTTACTTTAAGAGATCTAATATAATGCTTTGAAGTCATTAATGTATTTTAATATTTTGCTCCTATTTTGTTTAATATTCTAGTTCATTCATAAAGAGTCATAGAATCACAGAATGGTTCAGGTTGGAAGGAACCCCAAAGTTCATCTAGTTTCAACCCCCCTGCCAACGGCAGGACACATTCCACTGGATCAGATTGCCCAGGGCCTCATCCAACCTGGTTCTGAACACTTTCAAGGATGAGGCATTCACAACTTTTCTGGGCAATCTGTTTCAGTGTCTTACCAAACTCATCATAAAGAATTTCTCCCTGCTATCTAATCCAATCCTCTTTCAGTTTAAAACCATTATCCCACGTCCTATCACTACACTCCCTGATGAAGAGTTCTTCCCCATCTTTCCTGTAGGCCATCTATAAGTACTGGAAGGCCAGTATAAGGTCCCTCCAGAGCCTTCTCTTCTCTAGGCTGAACAGCAACATTCCTGTTACTCAAGTTCAGCAAAGGGTAACAGTCCATTAACTAGCCTTTTAATGACTCAAAAAATGAAGTCTCTAGCTATTACTACTACTTAGCACTAGAGAGAGCTCTTACTGTCTTTAAAAACATTTATTCAACTGACACAGGTTAGCAACACTTATGTCAAGTAAACTGAAAAAATCTATGAAACATTTTCAAAATGCAATCTGAATATAAATGTAACAGACAGCACAACTTGTTCACAAATATCTGTATTAATTATGTAAAACACTTATTTACACTGTTAAGAAAGGCTTCTGAACTTCTCCCAGATGAAGATCCAGAATCAGCAAGTTGATCAAAACACGAGTTAAGAAAGAAGAAAAGAAACAGGGTAATGTTACCATGCCATCTTGGATCTTCACTAAGGATCTTCTCAATCATTGCCTGACGTGTTAAAATTCCTGGTTGCAGATCTGGAATGCCTTCACCACATCCTAGCTGCCCATTCTGTAAGGTTTCGTGTGTCTAAAGTTCTCTGGAATGGAAAAAACAAACAAAACAAAACCCACAAGCACAAAACCCCAGCTAAACGGTATAGCTACAGTAAAGCTATCTGCTGCAGGTATTATCCTGTCCAAACCTATCAAATATCTGTCATTTAATCCAGCTCTTAACAGGACTAAATTGTTAAAAAAAAAAAAGAGACGCTATTTCAAACCATTACTTGAGGTGAAACTGGCAAACAATTGTAAGAAATAACCATGCCATACAAATCAAAGAGAACAAATGAAGGAATGATGGCACTATGTACACAGACAATGTTTGTACCAGCAATGCCCACCTATATCTCTGAATGCTAGTGTGCTGACATTTTGAATATGCCATCTATTTCTGGTATTCCACTGCCACACAGGACATGGTAGAACTAAAAACGAAAGGGCAATAAGGGTGATCAGAAATAAAGAACTCCTCCTCTATGAGGGAAAATTAAAACACAGGAGACTCTCTGTCCTGGAGATGTTATGACTGAAGGAAGGTACAAAATATTGGTACTGTACACTTAATCATATAAAAGTAGCCAAAGTACTTTTGGCTTACTGTAAGATTTTGAAAGAAAAATCTGTCCAGACAGTCAGGAGAGCCAGTAACAAACAACTGCCATTATAAGGAACTGCAATCTCTCCTGCAAGAATTTACAACTACTTTGCAAGTAAGCAACCACAAACTTGCTGAAAGATCAGAATGACTACTACCAAACTAAAACATATTGTATTAGTGGTATGAAACCTCCACCACAAATCTGAGACAATTTCATTTCACCATTTATAGCAAAACTAAGCTGTACAGAGATTCATCAATGGCAAATCAGTACAAAAGGTTTTATTTTAAAAAGATGTCACTATAGCATAAGTACATTAGGCATACTCTGAAGCAATGGAGAAACAAGGTGTGGAATCAAATACCAGAGGTGAATCTATTATTACTCTATGGGAGTCAAAGGCCCCTACCTTTGGCACTTTCTCTAGACACAAATATTCAAGAAACGTTCCTCCTGTACCAAAATACTGCTACCCAGGATCTCTGAAGAGGAGTTTGAAAGGTGTGGTCATTTACTATGTAACTAGTTATGGTCTAAGGCGACTGAAGGCCCACACTAAGACCTTAAATCACCTTGTCCAGGAGCTGCTCTATGCTGATGACNCGGATCTGAATCGTGGGTCATCTACTGCCACCACCTGCGTCTCCTAGAACGCTTCCATCAACGCTGCCTCCGCACATTCCTAAACATCCACTGGTCAGATTATGTGACAAATACATCTGTTCTAGAACAAGCAGCAGTCACAAGTATTGAGGCCATGTTACTGAGAACACAGTTGCGATGGGCAGGGCACGTCTCAAGGATGAAGGACCACCGCCTCCCTAAGATCTTGCTATATGGTGAACTTGCCACCGGCTGCCGCAAGAGAGGAGCCCCAAAGAGAAGATACAAGGACTCCCTGAAACAACATTTCAGCCTTGGCCATATTGATCTTCATAACTGGTCTACTCTGGCCTCGAACCGGGAGGACTGGAGACACACCATCTATAACGCTGCAGATGCTTTTGAGAAAGCACGCAGGATCACCCTTGAGGAGAAAAGACAATGCAGAAAGAATTGTGCCTTGCAGAACACACCATCTAAGGAGTCTTTCTGATGTGTCTTTTGCAACCGCACATGCCTATTGCGTATTGGCCTTTTTAGCCACCAACACGCGTGCAACAAACATGGGTAGAGCCCTTCCCAAATCTTCGTTCGCGAAGCCTAGCCATGAGTTATGGTGTTTCAAGAACTTCCTAGAACTCAAGTATCCTCCTCGAAAGAAAATCTCAAAGGGAAAGGAAGTTAGAATAGATCCAAAGCCAAGCCTAAAACCTGTCCAACAATCAAAATATTTCTTGTACATATTCAGAAAACGTGTGGGCAATGAGAAGGAAAACAGTTCCTAGAGTGTTTTTTCCTTAAGGAGGATATTGGAAGATAGAAGGCTATTAAAGGGAATAAAGTTAACATCCGCATCGGTGAGTCCACTGTCACTTCTCTGCTCTTTATTTAAAATGAAGAAACTCTAATATCTGTGGCCATTATAGAGCAAAAAGATCACCAAAGAAAAATAAGACCTGATTGTTTGGACTTCCTTATGAATGCTGGATGCCTGAAACCAGAAGCAATGAACAGAACCATTTTTCACAGGACCATTTTTCACAAACACCAAAGAAATTTGAAGCAGCCTATTTGTAGGTTCAATCATTAAATACAGACTCCTTCCACAAATGTCTTCTGCTCCTCCTGATGCTCTATACGTAGCCAATCATCAAAAAATAATCATGTAACGCACAAAAAGCCATTTAGAGAATGGAGCTTGGTTTCAGTCTCGCTATACTTTTACTCCTCATTCTAATACAATACAAAAGATTACAAAGATACTAAGCACTCTGTATTCAGACTGGCAAGGCATCATGCTGTGTACGCTAAACAAGGAAAACCAAAAAGAAGAAAAAGAAAATGGACAGATGTCTTGCAGAAGAAGCATCAGCTAGCGAGTTGAAGAAAGTCTTCTGGGAAGAAAAGCTTTGTATAACTAAACAGCCTGCTACCAGGAATGCAGCAGTGAATGCTGTGGCAAAATATTTGTTAATTATTGCAATGTTACTGAAAAGGCACTAACTTTACTAGAATAACTCCATAGGGAGAGTTATCTCCCAACAGATGGTTAGCAATAAGGTATAACAAAGGTAAAAATATAACATAGCAGCCATACCAGCTCAGATCAAGGGTTCATCTAGCCTGGAATTCTGTCTTCAACACTGGCCAACAGCAGATGCCTAGGGAAGAGCATAAGAATAGGGCAACCATATAGTGATACTTCCCCAGAACGCTCTTCCAGCATCCAGTGAGAGTTACTTGTGACCCTCCAAGGTTTCAAAGCTCCCTAAGAACTGGTATTGTTTTCCCACTGAATATATAAAGACCACTACCTGTAGCAAGAACTCTCCTTCCATTCATTTATAATAGCTCCCAACAACACGACTACTCCCAGCTTTGGCCACAGTTAAAACTTCTGCCTACAACTACCCTGACTCACAAAGCACCTTCTTTCAACAATAACTTGATTATAAATTAGAGAATCAGAAAATAATACTAATATTTTATACATGAAAAAACAAAACACAACTAAAAGAAATGCAACATTGGTGGGCAAAATGTCAAACATACAAGCTGAGAACCTCAAAGACAGCTTAATAAAATCATAAATTTCTGAATGTGTAAAAACACATGCAATGCTTTTGTCCTGGTTTGGGCGAAAACAGAACTAATTCTGTTCAGTGAATTTACTTTGAAATTACTTTTTAGCTAAAGCTCCTCTAAGTTAAACTGCACCTTCTGAAAGTAAAGGCATGTTTTTACAGACATTGCCTGCTTCTAGCAGTGATAAGACCTAATGTTATTTACTGCCAGGGACTGGTATACAAATACCAAGATCACTGCTAAATCTTGTGTCCACACGCTGGAGTGCAGAGTAAAAGTGGCACTCAGAGGAAGGACAGGACAGGTGACCCTAAACTGACCAACTAAGTGTTCCATCCTATATACATCATATTCAACATAAACTTAGGGTCAGTTCCTTTTTTCTTCCCTTTTTTCTTCTCTTGTTCTTCAATGGGCAGCATCTGAGGAGAACTCTGTTCTGCCTTTGATCCTGATCCGTTAAGTTCCTGCATCCAGCACCAGGATCTAGCCTCTCAGCCTGGTTCTCATTTGCTGCTGAGATCTTCTGGTGCAGTATCAGTGATGACGGTGACATAGTTACTATCAAGGGGGGTTTGGTATATTGGTATATATTTCATTTTTATTATATTATTAAGTAGTTTCAGTTTTCCTTTCCAATCCACAAATCTCTCTCTCTTTTAGTCCCTTTGCGTTCCCGTGGCAGGGGAGGAAGAGGGGGTGTCCTGGTTTTTAACTGCTGGGATCAGTTTTATCAAAGCTGTGTATTCCACACCCCTATGTCACTTTAACAACAACACCACCCCCCCCGCCTCCTCCCGGGGAGTCATTCCTGGGAACCAGAGGGGTATTGTCTTGGGCTGAGAGACTTCTGGGAGCGACTCGTGGGAGCCGGGGAAGAGGATGGGACCCCCGCAGGATTTCTTGCCGGGACCCTTCGTGCCACAGGGATTTGCTAGGACTTCTTGCCGGTACCCTTTCCAGCCGCAGAGACGCTACAGAATCTACCTCACCCGACATTCTTCTCGACCCCTACTCTTCAGCTAGACTGTGACTTTTCATCTGCAAAACAAATAGATGCCTTTGCTCGGAACTTAGGAGAGGGGGAGGGGAAGCACATGGAGCTTGGGCGCAGGAGCTTTACAGCTCCACTTCTTCTCACCCCCCAAGGTGCTGGGTTGTTAGTTCTGGGTTAAAACTAAGTTTGTTGCATTCATTGTATTGTTCATTTTCTTATCTTTTATTAAATTGTAATTTTGACTTGTAATCTCTCTTGTATTGAGATCATATTGAGATCCTGCTAGTTTTAAGTTCTTGAACTCTTAAATGAGTACAGGGGGCAATAGGGAGCATCTGTCATTGGGTTGGGTTGGTGGTCAGCCCAGCCTTGACCTTCGACAGCATTCATGACAAAAAAGCAGAGTATCTGGTCTTTTAACAGATCTAACAAATACATTACAAATTGCAAGTTACCCAACCTCAGTATTTGTATCTCCCCGTGTGCTTCCATTCGCTATTGTGATGCACGGTGAACAGTATTGTTACATTTACAGTTACAGAAGTATATTCTTCATGCAAAATGTACCGTATTTTCTGGTACATGGTGATAACAGATATGGTACTTCCTGCTAATTAGGCTTAAGAATTTGAAATAGCACTACCTTAATCATATTCTGGTGGTTTAAGGTCACGTGCATCATGAGCAAAGGCACAGTGAATTCCATTCTTCACACAGTAAACCCGAGCACCTCTTTCACGAATGCACGTTCCAGTCTTGTAATCATAGAATCATAGAATCATAGAATGGCTGAGGTTGGAAGGGACCTCAAAGATCATCTAGTTCCAACCCCCCCGCCATGGGCAGGGATGCCAAGCACTAGACCAGGTCGCCCAGGGCCACATCCAGCCTGGCGTTGAACACCGCCAAGGATGGGGCCTCCACAACCTCTCTGGGCAACCTGTTCCAGTGCCTAACCACCCTCCTGGTAAAGAAATTCCTCCTAATCTCTAACCTAAATTTCCCCTCTTGTAGCTTGTAGCCATTTCCCCTTGTCTTATCACAGTTTGAGAATACAAAAAGTCTCTCCCCTCCTATCCTATAGTCCCCCTTTAGGTACTGGAAGGCAGCTATGAGATCCCCTCGAAGCCTCCTCTTTTTAAGGCTGAACAACCCCAACTGTTTCAGCCTTTCCTCGTAGGGGAGGTCCTCCAGTCCCTTAATCATCTTTGTGGCCCTCCTCTGGACTCTCTCCAACAGGTCCACATCTTTTTTATGTTGAGGAGCCCAGAACTGGACACAGTACTCCAGGTGGGGCCTCACAAGGGCAGAGTAGAGAGGCAGGATCACCTCCCTAGATCTGCTGGTCACACCTTTCCTGATGCAGCCCAGGATGCGGTTGGCTTTCTGGGCTGCGAATATACATTGCTGGCTCATATCCAGCTTTCCATCTATCAAGACCCCCAAGTCCTTCTCTGCATGGCTGCTTTCAATGAGTTCCTCACCCAGTCTGTACTCATAGCCAGGATTGCTCCTACCCAAGTGCAGGACCTTACATCTAGTTTTATTAAACTTCATCTTATTTTCTTGGGCCCATTCTTCAAGTTTATCCAGATCCCTTTGGATGGCATCTCGCCCCTCTGGCGTATCAACTCAGCTTTGTGTCATCTGCAAACTTGCTGAGGGTGCACTCGATACCCATGTCCAGGTCATTAATGAAGATGTTGAAGAGCACCGGTCCCAAGATGGAGCCCTGGGGGACAACGCTCGTCACTGCTCTCCACCCAGACAAGGAGCCATTAACCACGATATCTGAGATGATACTTCCCTTCTGTATCCCCTGTTGTTCGATGCAGGTAAGGGCAACTACGTAATAGAAAGGGAAAAGTGAGAGCATTGCTTTGAGTTTTGGTTTTAATAATTTAATTTTAAATTATGCTGTCTCTCTTATCAAATTATCAGAATTAACTTTGCGGGATTCTTCAAACAAAAATTGTGCCAAACAAATTATCAGCATAGATCTGTGTGAAAATAAAAAAAATTAGTCTACATCTTTGTCTCTGAAGTTATAAGAATTTATAGCAGGATGGCTCACAAAGATATTATTAATAAATAGTAAGCACTCCTTTAACCAACAACATAATCTGGACTAAGGAATGACATCTTCCATGCTGATACAAGGTCAATTCACTTTACACTAAGAGGTACAAGAAATTATTATTTTTAAAAATGTTATTGTCATCTAAAAATCAAGGGGTACTTGAAGCATGGTGATTTTTTTTCTGCCTGCTCTTTAAAGACATGAAACTTATTGAACAATCACAGGAGAAACCTAAAATGACTCTTCTGATAAAACAAAGAGAACAATTTTTACAGCAGCAATACATCTTTGTACATATACTAACCACTTTTCAGACACAATTATGAGTTATGATATGTACTTTAAAATGGCTAGCATCTTGTATGGATTATAATTCCAACTACCAACAGTAAACAAATTTCTAAAACCCCACAAAAATAAATACATAGGGATGTCTATTCTCTCCCAGTTTATTTCAGTGTAAGTACTGTTGGTCTCTGTGTAATGGTTTGACCCAGGCTTTTCCTAGTAACCAGTTTGTAACCAGGGAAGTGATCATATTTACCCAGTATTCCACACGATTTTACGTAACTGGGGGTATAAATACAGAGGGGGAGAGGCTCTCACTCTCTTTTGCCTTCCGGTGGATCCGAGGACGCAGGTTCTCTGCTATCGGTCTCACCTGTGCGGAGGAGTCAAGCCTTGCAGGCCTTGTAGGCCTTGAGAGGCAGCTGTTGCTGGCATCGGTCAGTGCGACTCTGCTATCTTAAGGAGAGTAGTAAGATTCTGGTTTTATTAGTTCTATCCTGGGTTTTGAGTGTACATAGCTGTTTTAGTTTCCTTTTTCCCTTTTTTCCCCTTTTCCCGTTTTTTCCCTTTTTCCTTCCCTTTTCCCTTTCCCTTAGGGGGTTCCCTCTACTGTGTGCATAGTATTTTAATTGTATATAACTGCTATATATATAAATATAAATACTTTTGATGTAGTTCGGGTTGTTTCAGGCTTTTTAGTTTCTCTTAAAGTTTTTTTTTCTTAAACTTTGAGAGAGGAAGGGAGGGGGAAGGATTTCACTGTGAGTTTGGGCATTTGGCAGGGAGCCAGGTCCAAACAATCACACTCTGCTGTTTCAAAAAAGAAAAACACTTGCCTTAAAAAACTACTCTCCTCCATCCCAAAGTAAAAAGAAACCGCACCAAAAAGCTTAGAGCGTGACACAGAACACCAAATGAAAAGTCTCATGGAAATATTTTATTTCAAATGGAGTCAGAGTACCAAAGCACTAAACAGACTTTAACAAATTTAAGAATTTATGCTACTTTAAGCTTTATTTACTATATTCTGAAAAAAGTTATTCAGAAACTAAACAAAGGCAAGTGTTTGCAAACATTTACAAGTGTGGTATTTAGATATTAACATCAAAATCATATATTTTTCCTGCTGTACTGAACACCTGCAGCTTGTGTTGACTTCCAGGAACTGATACTGTATGATTTTTGAGAACAAAGTTGCTTCCCTGTGGGAATTTAAAACCAGCATTCTGTTAAACAGTGTGAATGGGCTGCCGAAAGTCATTAGTAACCTATCTCTTCAAATCTCAACAGAATTAATTAATAGGAAGACTAGGTATACTAAATTCAGTGCTGTGTCTCAGTTTTGTCAGTGTAAGATGGAGCATAGTCTACACTATGAATGTGAAAGTAGTTCTTTCACACTTCTTGTCTTGGCATGAAAAGACAGACAGGATGCAGTCTTTGTTGGACTGATTATAGTGCCTCAGCTGAACTCTGCAAGAAATTCTTTGTAATGTTTGAATAGCACTGATGCAGCCCTCCTTTTCTGCCAGAATTGCTACTGATACGGAAAAATTAGAAAACCCACAAGAGTCAATCAGATACTTCGGCCAGCACTAGTTTTGTACTGAACTCTAAGCAAGAGGAAATTGAATCTCAGGCTATATTATTGTTATTGCTAATGGCCCCATCACTAGCGGAATCTTTGCAGGGGTCAAAAAGTTTCCATTTTCCCAGCAGACTTCATTACAAACTCTAATCTTTCACTTATATATGCACACTCCACAAAGGTGAGAATACTCTGTCATGTTCTTACGCATAATGTTCATGCCTCCATTTTCATCTACTTAAGTTTCCTCTTTCCTGTTGGAAACAAGAATTAAACATCTTCCATGCAAAAGTGTACAGGTATATATCTCATTGTTTGTCTCAAAGCTCCCAATTCCTTATCAGAGGGCGAACATTTTTGTTTAAATATCTTCATTTTTTCCCTAGTGAAACTGCCTTGAGGTCTCAAGGAGGGAGAAAAAAAAAAAAGCCTTCTGTTATTTTTAAATTACTGTTTAAAAAGATAATTCAATGTGGTACAGACACAGTTTGTCACTCAAGGTAAGCACAACTTGTATGTAATGTGAGAAAAGGAGAACTACTCAGATCACAATTTTTCCCACAAAAAGACAACATGCATTCCAAAAGACAATCTGAGAAAGAAATATAAACTGTGCAACAAGACTCCTATTTCTGCTAAACTACACCTAGGTTTGTTTGCCCTAAGACTCAATATTCATGCCATCAATAGCTAGCAAAATCTAAATTTTATCTAAAACACAGCTTTACTACTGCACATTTTGCTAGCTGCCTGGAGAGATGTGATAAGATGTGAAGTCCTCCTCCAGAAACTAATGGAATGCTATATAGAAACTAACAGAGGCTATCTAGTGTGACTGGGACAGTTTGTTATCCGAATTTTGTGTAAGAGCTGTAAAGGGCTAGCTCTAAAGCTGACTGTAGGGGATTAAACAACACACAAACCTCAAAGAGAGAAACCAGTAACATCAATTTTGCAAGTGTATGTTTACACAAGAATGTGTTAATCACACAACACCAAAACAATACATATGCTGTTAATCAGAGACATCTTGAAGAGCTGTGGTTCACTGTAGAATCAGGAGTCAGAAAGGCAAAAAGCCCTAATAAAAGCAGCTTGCAGATGGTAGATAGCACTTATTCACACTTGGTATCAAACTTGTGAAATTGGGAGTAACACTATTCACTGCTCAAAATATGTGCCTCTAACTCTGCGAGTAATCTAGCCTTTCTCACAGGCCCTTCTTTGTTTTAAATTTGCTACTATTAGAAATACCCTTTTCTACTCAGCTTTAAAATATTGGTCTTCCATTCATTCCAATTTGAACTTTGGAAAGAAATATCTCAATCAAGCCTGAGTGAAACCAACAATTTCTACTTGAACTCTCTTGAAAGTATACTCCTGAGAACAATTATGGATGTCATCACTCTACCTTTCTTGGGTAAATGTAAAAGTCCTGCATTTTGGTCGTAACAACCCCCAGCAGCACTACCGGCTCGCGAAGGTGTGGCTGGAGAGCTTCCCAGCAGAGAAGGACCTGAGGGTGCTGATTGACAGCCGGCTGAACATGAGTCAGCAGTGTGCCCAGGTGGCTAAGAAGGCCAATGGCATCCTGGCTTGTATTAGGAATAGTGTGACCAGCAGGAGCAGGGAGGTGATCTTGCCACTGGACTCGGCACTGGTGAGGCCACACCTCGAGTACTGTGTGCAGTTTTGGGCACCGCAGTATAGGAAGGAGATTGAGGTAGTAGAGAGGGTGCAGAGAAGGGCAACTAAGCTAGTCAGGGTTCTGGAAAACAGGCCTTATGAGGAGAGGCTTAGGGAGCTGGGGTTGTTTAGCCTGGAGAAGAGGAGGCTGAGGGGAGACCTTATTGCTGTCTTCAGCTACTTGAAAGGTCATTCTAGGGAGGTGGGTGTTGGCCTCTTCTCCCTTGTGACTAGTGACAGGACTAGAGGGAATGGGCTTAAGTTGTGCCAGGGTAGGTTTAGATTAGATATTAGGAAGAATTTCTTTACTGAAAGAGTGGTTAGATATTGGAATAGGCTGCCCAGGGAGGTGGTGGAGTCACCATCCCTGGAGGTTTTTAAGAAGAGGATAGATGTGGTTCTTCAGGGGATGATTTAGGGGTAAGAGTAGTGTAGGGCTATCGGTTGGACTAGATGATCTTGAGGGTCCTTTCCAACCGTAATGATTCTGTGATTAACCTAACCACGCAGACAGATGAGCAGAACAGAAAAACAAAGACATAGATAAAAGCCAAAATAATTTGTTGTCACAGATAGCTTAAAATGAAGGTGTCCTGGTGCTACTGCTTATAAACTATTTCCATAAGAATTTGAAGTTGCATCAAATAAAAGGATGAATTTTAGGCAGAAGACCAAAACAAGAGAAAAAAAATTACTTGTTTGCTGAGCTCTGAAACAGGAATGCTGACAGAAACACTGTAAGCAGATCCTCAGAAATGTTGGTGTTTTCCTCCAATTTTTTTCTCCTTCCCTACAGACATGTTCAGGCACCAGCTATCTTGAAGAATGTTACCTTTGACTTCTCTTGCCTTTCCCAACCATTTGCCCTGTATGCCTTTCCTCTTCTACCTTGTCAATTAACTATCAATTTACTATAGCTGGCTGCCATTTCTAACCACCAGTTTTCAGGATCAGATCTATAATAAGGTTTCCACAGTTCAACTGAAACTTCTCTCACAAATGTCTCCAATGATCTCATCTTACAACTGAGTCAAAGATAACAGACTCCATTTTCTCTACTCACATCTGTCTTCATTTTCTTAATTTACTGTCTGCTTTACTCAGTTTTTCTCCCCTTTGTCCTTTGTTTATGGGAATTCAGTTATGTTCACATTTTCCTCTCAATCCCTCCTTCCAAAATTCTCTTATGCCTCTGCTGAGGGATCTCACAGGACTCCAAACTCGGTCCCTCCTCTTATCCTTCTACATCTGGGCAATTTCAAAACATAGACTTGAAAACCATCACCTCTTTGCTAATAACTCCTAAACCTATTCATTTAATTCAAACTGTAAGCACAATATGCAAAAAAACCAGATATATGAATCTCACTACTGGTCTTATTTCTGGCAAGTTGTCTGCGCATCTGTTATGCCAGACAATATAATCACTCTGTCATTTAGGCTCCTAACCAGGGAGTAGTCAACAGCAACTGTAAAGAACAACCTTTCCAATCCAAAAACGTTTCCATCTCACATCACAGTTTGTGAAACACCTCCTCTTATTTGCTTCTAACAATTCAGTGTTGCCCAGCTAATACTCTTTTAAAACATTGTTTCCTTTTTTTTCTCCTTTTGAACCAGTATCTATCACTCCATAATGAAAGCTCAATTTTTTACCTCAATCAGTCCATGATATGAGGATCCATTATCCTCATTTGTTGATTTTCGAAGAGGAACTGCCGATGCTGCCTCAGGACTGGCAGGAGTGCTTTACAAACACCTGAAAAGGTAATTAGTTGTTTTCCTTTAAATCAACCCTCAGAGACACTCTGTGTCCCGGAGAAGTCCTGGAGAACAGGAGAGGTGCCTGAAGACTAGAGGAAGGCCAAAGTCATCCCAATCTTCAAAAAGGGCAAAAAGAAGGACCCGGGTAACTATAGGCCCGTCAGCCTCACCTCCATCCCTGGAAAGGTGATGGAACAGCTTGTTCTTGCTACCACCTGAAAACATGTGGAAGAGAGGAGGCTTATCATGAGTAGTCAACATGGATTCAGTAAGGGGACGTTATGCTTGACTAATCTGATAGCCTTTTATGATGGCACAACCAGGTGGATAGATGAGGGGAGCATGGTGGATGTGGTATTCCTTGACTTCAGCAAAGCCTTTGATACTGTCTCCCATGGTATCCTCACAGCCAAGCTCAAGAAGTGTGGATTGGGCGATTGTGCAGTGAGGTGGATTGGGAACTGGCTGAAGGACAGA
>VWZX01006096.1:29991-58153 GCA_013399015.1 Galbula dea
TGGGGACTGACCTGTTGGAGAGCAGTGAAGGGGAAAGGGACCTTGGGGTCCTGGTCGATGGAAGGATGACCATGAGCCAGCAGTGTGCTCTTGTGGCCAGAAGGGCCAATGGGATTCTGGGTTGTAATAGAAGGGGTGTGGCTAGTAGGTCAAGAGAGGTTCTTCTCCCCCTTTACTCTACCCTGGTGAGGCCACATCTGGAATATTGTGTCCAGTTCTGGGCCCCTCAGTTTAAGAAGGACAGGGAACTGCTGGAAAGAGTCCAGCACAGAGCCGCAAAGATGATGAAGGAGCTGGAACACCTTCCTTCTAAGGAAAGGCTGAGGGAGCTGGGTTTCTTTAGCTTGGAGAAGAGGAGACTAAGGGGTGACCTCACTAATGCTTAGAAATATGCGAAAGACGAGTGTCAGGAGTATGGGGTTAGGCTCTCCTCAGTGATGCCCAGTGACAGGACAAGGGGCAAGTTGAAGCATAGGAAGTTCTGTGTAAACACAGAGAAAAATTTTTTCCCAGTTGAGGTGCCAGAGCACTGGCACAGACTGCCCAGAGACGTTGTGGAGTCTCCTTCTCTGGAGATATTCAGAACCCACCTGGACGCATTCCTGTGTGATCTACTCTAGGGAGTCCTGCTGTAGCAGGGGGGGTTGGACTAGATGATCTTTCAAGGTCCCTTCCAACTCCTAATATTCTGTGATTCTGTGAATAATGGGCACAATGGCCTGGAAGGAATAGGGGGAAGGGATACAAAAAGCCCCAAGACAACAACAAAGCCAAAAACGAACTAGTTTGGAATTCATTCAGATAAGCCTTGATTCTTCATAGCTAGCATCAGTGTTTCCTTCTAAAAACTGCATGTGATATGGTACCTACCTAACTGAAATCAAAGAGAGGGAAAAAAAAAGATTACTATGAAAGGATAAAACCAGTTCAAATAGATACAGAGAACATTTCAGATGTTCTTGAAGAAGGCAGGCCTTGTAGTTGACTATGTAAAAAGTGAAGTTACATAAAAGATGCTGAATCAGTGATTTCCTTTTTCTTTGGCATCTTAAAGTACTGGAGACAAGGTACAATTACAACAGCAGTCAAAATTTTTCTATAAAGCTAACATTTCAAGACACCAATAGATTTTTTGGGGGGTCAAAATAAATCCCCTTGCACAGGAATCAAGATCTAAGAACCTATTAAGAAATTTGTCTACTGAATTTTACCTCCATGAAAAACAGATTATTTAATCCTTGCTGTAACTGAAAACTAGCATTTAGGTATTCACATTTTTAATAGATAGTAATGAAAAAGAACCCCCCAAAAAAACTCACCAGAATTTCCTTCATATGCAATACCATGCTGGCTTAACAAATCTTTAAGTTTTTTCATTTCTTTAGAAAGTTGGTTGTATTCCTAAGGAAAAGAAAAAAAAGCATTTAAGATGGCTCTCCCACTCTCCAAATGCATATATAAAATGAGAGTTTATAAAATATAGTGGGTCTCTGCACAGCTGTTACAGCTTTTGACTTAAATGGTCTTAAACTGCTCATTCCAAGAATAAGGTGCAAATTTTACAAACAGATGTATTTCTAAGAGGAGCTGGCTTTTTCCAAGCCTAAAAGTAAAAGTTAGAAGTATTTTTTGTGACTAGTTCAGATCTATGCTCTAGCTAGCATTTTATCATGGCACAACACAGCTGCAGGACCAGCCTTATTTTATATCATAATGCTGCAGTCTGGAAACGTGTCGCCTCCTGAATTCTTTGCCTATTAACTTCATGCTCTTGTGTTCAGCAATTTCTGTTAACTTACAGAGTCTGGGATTTCATGGTAATTTTCAATCTCAAATCATAGGTGAGATCTTGAAGGGGTGTCAATTTTTTATTGTTTTGGTTTTCACAAGAATCAAGAAAGAGCAAAAGATTAATTATTAAACATTCTGTAACTGCCAAAACAACCAACTTTACGTCAATTAAGCTAAGATGAAGTCAGAGAAAGAAGTACAAATTATTAAGTACTGTATTAACTACTGGAAAGAAAAGAAAGAAGGGGGAAAAAAAAAAAAGTGAATACTCCAGCTCCACATCAATATGGTGATCTTTAAGTATATTCAGCTTAGCCAGGGTTTATTTGGTTATATTCAGGAATTACCTCCATTATAATGAATTAACTCCCTTCCATGCCCTTTTTTTTCTCTTGATGTTCAATTTGCACTATTTCAGGTTGAGCATAACATCTACCTCTATCTTCCCCATTTCAATTATATTGCAGGACTGTTGACATACATGCAAGTCATTCAGAAATGGACACAGCATAGATTATTCTGCCTTTTGCTTGTGTTACCAGCCAATGCCTTCTGATACAAGTCTGTGTAATTATCCACAGAGAGAAGCGTCAACATTCCCAAGGCTGGTTACATATTTATTTTCACTAGTTAATTCCTTTCTATTTCCAGACTGATACTCCACAGACAGAGTACTTACAAGGTATCGATAACCAAACTGCATACACTAATTCCTAAAATCAACACCTCCCCACCCCCTAATCTTCTTATTGGTCATTCAGTTGTGCTGTTTTGTTTTTGATGTAATGGCTGGAACAAAGATATCAAATCACACTATATGAAGGCTGTTACATATTGAAACCAGAAAAGATAACTGCAAGAACAGACTTCAGCTGAATCCAGAGAGTATTTACATAATGCTGTCACAGACACTGTCATAAACTAAGAAGGTGGCAATTTAATTCCACATTGTAAATACTATGCTCTATACCTTACTGCACTTCTCCACCGTTTCAAATTCCAGACTTTTCTTATTCTGTTTCTCAACATCCTTTTCTTCTGTGGCTTTCAGAAGTCCTGCTTCCTCAAAAATCTCTTTCAGTACTTTTTTGTATCCCTAAAAAAGGAAGTTTTCAAAAGACAATAGATTAATCCAGCCAACTCACACCTCTGCTTGTAATTTGCACTGACCATTCCAATCCTCAGGCTTTGCTGTAGAAAACATTAGAATTACCAACCAGCTGATACAACTGTTAGAGAGCACAAAAATTATTTGAAAACGGTAGAATAAATGCACATATTCCAGAAGGAGAAAACTGCAGAAGCCAGGTTTGGCTATTTGACATTAATTGTTCTTTACCAAAGAGAGCTGGATGAAATTAACAAACCTGCTCAGTTATTAGTTCATCATACAGAAGCTGCTCTGCTTCATCCCACTTCCTTTGTAGTGCTTCAGACAGAGTTGGATAAACTGAAAAATTGAAGTCAAACCATGTAACAACCATCAGCACCATCATGCATCAGTTAAATGCTCCTCTAGTAGCATGCAAGCATATTTGTTTTAAGAATTCAAGGCTTCTATGCAATACTTAGTTTCTACTGCTTTTAAGAGTTGGGATTAAACTTAAATTCCACTTCACACATTTAAAGTTTCTGGAGAATACTACTGACCAAAAACTTCTCTCTAATTTCTAGCTAGAAGGCATCATATTTCTCTGATGAATGCAATTCTAATGGAGCTCTCCTTTTTCATAATGTAAGTAAATGAGCAGATACTACAAGGCTGATTCCTATGACCAGTCCAAGACCAAAATAAATCACTCACTCACTCACTCAGTCTATACTAGCAATGACAATTCATCTGAGAAATACCTAAGTGTTATAACCATTGGGATTTAAAACACATTTTGTATGTTGTATTACATTTAATGTTCATTTATATCAAGTTGCAAACTCAAAAAAACCTAAGAATTTACACTGCTGTAATATGCCAGTTGCTCCACAGCCAGAAATTATTTTCTCAATCTTACCTAAAAGAGAGTGGGGATGGCACACGAGAGGAGTCTCAAATGTCATAGAGTAAACACAAGTACTTGGTTCAGATACATAAGCCAATTTATTGCTCTTTCCACAAACAAGATGAACCTAAACGTAGTAGAAACAAAGATGCACAAAACACGTTCACATAAAACAGGACCAGCACTGATGATCAATTTCCAGTCTTCCAGAGCTAGCGCATGCATTTCTGTGCATGCTGTCATGTCACAGCTTTCGGTTCCGTCACACACAGAAAAAGAAACATAGCAAACACAACTTCAAATTATTTTATCAAATGTAAAAATTACTACCTCTAATTGGAAATTATCTCCTCCACCTATCACTGTCCCTTGGACTCCCAAGCACCGTATTTCCAGCAAGAACGAGAGTAAAAAGGAGGGTGAATAGGACACCTTTTTAGAACCTCATCTGACATAAGCATAATTTGCTTAAAAATTTTAGTTCTGACCAACATACTAAATAAAGACAGCAACACATACCTAGCTTGTAGAAAACATCTTCAAACTTGCAGCACCAGTGCTGCAAGTTAATGTCAACATGGCAACCCCTTTACAGTTCAGAATATTTTCAACTTGGCCAAGATATTTTGTCCCTTAACCCATCTTCACATTAGTCATTATTCCAACTATATATCCTTCTCTTTTAAGTATTGTATTGCCACCCATTATTGTAATAGCTAAGCATCTTCTACATGAAAAGCAGTCTGTTGTGAACTATATGGTATCTTTAACTCTTCTTCAGGATAGGCATCTATGTAACCAGGGATTGCGAGGTGTAATTCACTATATCTGTAAAACTGTTTAACACACTGAAATGCGAGGTAAAAAAACATTAATAAATAAAAGGATAAAGGATGTGTGCAAATAATGTGCCACACACTGGGCAATCTCAGATACCCTTCCTTACCCTTCTAGTTGAATAATTACTTGGCACAGAGACTATTTGAATGTGAAAAAGAACACTTTAAGCACTCTACAAAGCAAGAATTTTTACTTTTTCTTTAAAATGTACTCACACCAGAACCACTTTCTCTTGAGTTGGTGCCTCTGTCACTCCCATATATTTGATTCCTTCCTCAGTTCTCCTTGCATGCCCTCTGCTCTTGTTTTAACACCGTACTTAGCTTGTCAGCATGCTGCGTCAACTGCCTAATTCTTTTCTCTCCTTCCTTCTGGATGTTCTTAGCACAGTAAGTTGGTATCTTGAAGTCAATGAATAGCTCTCTTTATTTTTCCTGACGTGAATTACAAAGCACTGTATGTTTCTACAATAGTGATAATACCAAATTACTCAACTCAAGCGGGAAGAAAAAGAGTTAAAAGTAACCAATGAGAACACATAAGTAAAGATCTTCAGAATTTTATCCTGATTTTAGCTTCCCTCCTCCATCCACTGACCTACATCCTACCAGAATTTGTCTTTATGTTTTGTATCACTTGACTTCTTCAAGGTAGATATATCTCGGTCTCTATAGTGTCATGAGTGTGTGTGGACAGTAATGCTGGCTGAATTAGCATAGCCTAAGTTATCATACCTTTGTCTGTCTGCTCTTAGTTTCACATGAGTCTCCTTCCCTCATCCACATTCCAAGGAATGTGTTATTGTTAATTTCCCATTCATGCCAGATTCTGAAAGAAAAGCACATAATTTTATTTTAAGCTACTGGAAAGAAAAAAGTGAACACTCAGGGAGAAAAACAGGAATACCCTTACACCATGTTTAATTTAACTGTATATACTTCCGTTTTGTTGTTTGGGGTTTTTTTTTTTGCCTTAGGACTTCCATTTCTTACAGCCAAGACCTTACAGTGTAGCTTCTTATCAACACTGCTACAAAGGGGATATCAGCATTATTTTGAGAGCACAGTCTTGGATAAGCTTTCAGTTTGCAAACCAATTGCACTTAAAAAACTGTGTTTAAATCCATTAAAAACCCCAGTTTATAGATCAATCCCACAACAAATTCCACGATGCTAAGTACCCTGTGCAACTCACATTGCTTGCAGTATTTTCAGTACTGGCGAGAGCACCTACAAAAACCAGTCTCTACTTCTGCTAGTCCTAAAGCCAAAAATACTCTTGGTATCTTGATGCATACTTTTCCTCTCACATTGGCCCGCTAGTTATTGTGCACATAGGTAAAAAGGAGACATCGATATTCAGAATATTCAGGAAGGCAGTGCTCTAATTTATAATTAAATTCATCTTAGGTCATATGATCATACTCTGGGGTCTTTGAATACTTTGGGATACTTTTTTGGGTCTAAATTGACTATTTTATTTTTTTAAAAACATGTTTAACACAACCACTAGGCATAAGGCACATTTCACTTTTTGAGGTTATACCCAACTCAGTGAAAAGAGTTAACATGCATAAAATCTTTGTTACTATAGGCTGTAGTTATACATTATTAAATTTCTCACATGAACATATCACACCCGTAGTATGCACTCGTTATTAATCAGCTTTCAGCTAAAACAGGAGGTTGGTATTCATCAAAAAAAAATCTGAATTGAATTTCAAGATGGAGTATTTTTATGTATAATGCCTTGGGAACTACAATGGCCTAAAGTGACCCACATCTTCATTTTAAAACTGCCTCTTTCTCGCAATCTATAGAACAGTCTGCTACCAATACAGGTTAAAAGCCTCACCCCAAAATCCCACTATAGGCATTCCATCGAAAAGTCTGCTCATGCTGAGTGACGTTATAGAAAGGACAAAACTCGTACTTGTACCTTGAAAGAAAAAAATAACGAAAAGAAAAAAGAAATGTTTCAGAGTGAAATCGAAGCCTAGTTCTTTCCTAATAAATATATAGAATCAAGTATCCATTCCACTACTCACGTGGATTCCACAAAACTGAAACACTTGCCAGCAAGCCTAAAGAGATGTGCAGGGCCTAAAAACACCACAAAATGACATCAAGGAAGAATAATGTTTTGGTTAAATTTAAGCAAGGTTCTGTGGTAACAAAACTGCAAGGCGTATGTGACAAATTTAGTTTTCTGCTGTACATAAGGAAAGTTACATCTTCCACATGGACTACTCGAGATTCCCACTAGTGCTATACTGGCTTCAAAAGTTTTCATCTTCAATACTCAGTGAAATAAGATAAGCCTCTTTCTACAAAAGAAATAACAAATCTGTATATTAACAAATATTTGGAGGCCAGTTCCATAAAACAAATCACCAGTGTACACCTTGCCAAAAATCTAACATTGAAATCAATAGAAGTCTTGCTTGATAGCTGTCTATCCCCCAAGTTATCCAAACTCCTGAAGTTCACACCAGGAAAGCCCATTTGCTCAGAATGTCAACACTGCTACATATTGAAGTTTCACTAAGGTTCTCGAACTAGGTATTCCTTTTCACAGTTTGTCTTCACGGTATGCTCTAGTTAGTATCCAACAAGATAAACTTTTTACTGGCAGACAGGTCAGCCATTACAATTATGCTCTTGTGGAACTGACCACTCCAGCCTTGCTGTCAAAGGAATCCAAGACAGGTAACTTGTCATTCAAGAAAGACTTAAAAGATCTGAATTATCTGCAGTACATGGGTATTTCGGTGTCCCTTGTTTAAGGTAATTTTGCATAGAGTGATTAAATATTTGTGATGAAAGGAGAGGGAAAGTTATTACAAAGTGATCCCCATCCTGGATTCTAATTCCCCATTGCCAGGACTGCCTTCTTCCAAAGATCTAGACAAGCAATCCTAGAAATAAGTATCAGACCACCAGAATCACGCCCTCCAGAACACCCTAACCACTGGCATACAGGCAGGTTCTCTTTCCCATGTCATTTTTCTGACTCTAGTAACTTGCATCTTATTCCACAGATTATCAGAGGCTTGGCCAAAGGGTTTGCCTCTCTACTACATGTAAGCTGTGCCTTAGTGGCATGAACCTCATGCCTCCATTGCTTGGGCAGGTGTTCTAAAAGATTAATCACCGGAACTACTATCCCATCTGTCTTGTAAAAATAAAGAATGAGTAAGGTTTCCATGCTAAAGAAATAATTATGGAAGACAGGGTTCCATGCCCTAGATTCTACTTCCACAGCCACTCCCAGTTTTCAGCTACACATTAAGTTCCCACATCCCACATGCTAGAGTACTGTCCTTCCAACTTTTTTCCTGCTACTTTTGGCATCTTTCCATTCAGCATTCTATTACTAATCACATTTCTAACTATTTCACTTTTCACAGGCAGTACATGTAGAATTTACACATTTGATTTGGGTTTACAAAATATGATAGAAGACTAATTAATCATAATCATGTTCAATGTCACCATACCAAAAAGCCTTTAATGAATCTGCACAAGGTTAGTTCTGTGTCTAAGGTTAGCAGAGAGACAAGCGTTACTTCCTTTTGCTTACGCTTGGACTCAGCGTTTATTTCATCTACTGTCCTCCATATATGGTCTCGAATTGTTTAGATTCCTGTTTATTTTGCTAATGTAGTGGGCCTACAATGCAGCACCCAGGCTTTGTGTGTGAAACTGAGCCTCTGAGAACTGTTCCAAGACTACTTTTACAGCTTTTTTTTAGAACAGTTTTTGATTATTAAGTACTATCAGATGATGGGGTGACTTTTATATGGCAATCTCAAGGATGTCAGGGATTGTTCCAAGAACAAAAAACTTTTTAGTAAGAATCAGAAGGATCTGTGACAGGCTCTGAAAAACACAGAATAAAACATATGGATAGCACTGTGACAAAAGCACTCCAAACAGCACTGGAACATAGAACAACGAAGAGGTTAATATAGGTTATAACCCTTCAGAAGCACAATAAAACGCATTTGCCCATGCTTACTTTTAATAATGCTCATAAAATGGCAAGAAAAACTGGTCTTCATCTGCATGAAGTCAAAGCAGATTATTTTGCAAATGACGTCACTAAATGATGAAAAACTACAAAAAAGGTAATGCTTGCATATACCTGATATCGCAGACGGGGACATCTTTGGCTGCAGCCTATTTGTCTGAGGCAAGAATGGGTTATTCAACCTTTCAAAAGAAGTAAAGTTAAACGTTTAAGACGAGTTATTATCTGGCTATGGTTATATCACCGAGTGTCCCAGAGACTGCAGCCACGCGCGGGGAGCCGTAGGCCCAGCAGCGGGCCGGCTGAAACGCCGCGGCCCGGCCAATACTGCCTTTCCTCGGAGGAAGGAAAGGCTGGAGTGGGCGCAGCAGCAGGTGAACCCGAGCCCGCCAAGGACAGATGGGTCGCGGGACACGGCGAGCCGGCGGCCACGTACCCGAACGTGTTCGGCTCCTCCACGATCTTCATCTTCCCCGCCGAGGCTAAGAGACCTGCCGGAGAGAAAGCAGTTGGCTGCGGCGGGCGGGCGGACGGACTCACCGGAGCAGCCTCTCCCCTCCCGCTTGCCCCCGCGCTCACCCAGCGACGCGCCCAGCGCTGCCAGCAGCACCCGCGCTGCCGCCATAGCCTCTTCCTGTGGAAGCGGAAGAGCGAAGGGCCAGGGGGCGGCCGCTCTGCCCCGGCACAGCGCCATGGAGCGCGTCCGGCGCACTGCCTCGCGGAGGAGTAGCAGGCGCGGCCCCCGCAGTCTCGACACCTTCACAGTGGAGGTGGAAGCCGCGCTGAGAGGTTCGGGAGCGTGCCGCGGACTTGGCCTGGGACTGGGCCTGTCAGGCCGGACCGGCCGCCTGCTGGGCACTAATGCGCGCCTGCTGTTTTTCAGCTTGCCTGGAGGGCGAGGAGGCCGCGGAGGGGCGTGCCCCAGAGGTGAAGTTCCCGTGTCCTCTTGCAATGTGGGACCTCGGACACTGCGATCCCAAGAAATGCACCGGGAGGAAACTGGCCCGAAAAGGGTTGCTCAGAACCCTGCGCCTCCGCCAGAGATTCCCGGGCCTCGTTCTAAGTCCTCTGGCTACCGAGTACATCTCCCCAGCTGACAGGTAAGTCCCCGGTGAGACCTGCAGCACGGTGACCTCAGCGCCTGTGCAAAGCCTGCGGAGGCGCAGGCTGTGAGGAAGAGCCCTCGGTTCAAGTGATAGTGGTAGTTCGGTGGTAGGTTAGGGAAGAACATTTTAACCACAGATTCTTGGCCGAAACTGCTACGCTACAGAATAAATTTGACTTTCCTGTTACATTACATTGATGCATGAACACGAGAAATAGAGCTATTTTATTAAATCAGGTTAACATTTTTACACAGCTGGTTATCTGGCTGAATAAAACTGTAGATCTTAATGAGCAATCAGGTTAATTATTTTTTCAGAATCGTGGGCCTATAGCTACTGTATCTTTTCTGAGTCCATATTCAAATTTTTGGGCTAGGCAACACAATACATTAACTAGAAAACTTACTTGGAAACGTTGAGAATTTTCTTCATATGTGCCTGCAGAATTTTTATAAAGATGTGTTTACTCAGACAAGAGATTAGAAGTTAGCAGAGAATCAATGAACTTTGGTGTACCTTGAAGAATGTGAATGTAACTATTAACCACACTCTTCTGTCACATTCTAAACCTAGAAGTTTTCACTTTCAGTTTGAAATGCATGGATAAACCTTTTTTGCCACAGGCATGTTCAGAGTAAAAACATGTTATTGTTCGTTCTCATTGCATGTGTATTAGTTCATTGTAAAACGTATGCTGTTTTTATTGACAAAGAGGGGAGGCTGTAGGCATATCTGTTTAAAGTGGTAGTTGCAATTTTCACTTTTAACTTATTTTATCAATGCAATAGCAATTTTTCTAATATAGTGATGTTTATTTTTTTAGACAAGTCATTGCTCAGAGTGGAATTGCAGTCATAGATTGCTCATGGGCCAAATTAGAAGAAACTCCCTTTCAGAGAATGAGAGGAGGTCATCTACGCCTGCTGCCTTACTTGGTGGCTGCAAATCCTGTAAACTACGGTCGGCCTTGCAAGCTGTCATGTGTGGAAGCTTTTGCTGCAGCTTTTTGCATTGTTGGTAGGCTATAATGCATCTGATGTTAAATGTTACCAGCAACTTTTACATCATTAGTCAATTAGAAGAGATGATCTGCCACTGAATAAGCTGTAATGGTGTCCCACCGGTCATCACTTTGTTGAATCTAGAATTGGATTGTCTAAGTTTCTTCCAAATACTTGTATCTGGTAGCGTCAAGGTATCTGCGTGGTGTTTGAATCACCTACTAAACGGGACACAACCTGACGATCCTGGTTTTGTCAGGATGGTTCTTAATTTTAGAAAAACTGTTGAAAAAAGCCAGAGAAGGAAAAGCTTGAATCCTTAGGAACCTTTGTCTCAATGAGACCTAACAGCTGTCTGTTGATAGGTCAGGTTCTTCTTAAGAACAAAAGAAATGGCCCCCTTTTGTATGTTTTGCAAACTCATCAACAACTGAAGGGACACACTGTACAGTACTGCAGTGGAGACAAATCTCCTGAAAATATTATATGTACAGCTGCTCTGTTGCTGAAGGACCGTGGGAGCTAGAGCTTGAATCATTCGTTACCTGTACAGAATATTTTTTGGTAACACGCACTATAAGACTATGAACTTTTCTTGGATTCAGTTAGATATTTCAAGGTCAAGTGGAATTTGAAAATATTTTTCATCTTTTTAAAAGTCTGAACCCCTGAAAACAAAAAAGGCTGACAGACATCTCACTGTTGTAGCAATATATACCTATGTACTGAACTTATAAACCTGTAAGCTGAGTGAAATCTCACACTGAAAAAGAAAACATTGTTTTCTGTTTTAGGATTCCCAGACCTAGCTACCATTCTTCTAAGGAAATTTAAATGGGGTAAAGCATTTATTGACTTGAACAAAAATCTCCTGGAAAAATATGCAGCCTGTCACTGCCAAGAAGAAGTGCTGAGAATTGAAAAGGACTTTTTAACTGGTGTCCAAGAAACAAAAGATGAAGAAATAGGTAAGAAAAAACAGACACGCAACTCCCACCCTTTTCCTAACTAATATCCATAAAATACTTTCCTTTAATCTCATGAATATATTGGCAAGGTAGAAAACAGGAGCTTTGTTGTGTCTTTATACTGTGAATTCTTCTTATAAACAGTTAGCCTATTTATTTTCAACTCAAAAAGATGAAAATTACTAAAGCAATATAATGCATATAGCACTGTATTCACAGTTCAACTGTGGAGCAGCTACCCTGATTACATTAAGGATACTGGAGAACTAAGGAGTAAAAAGAAAATATGCTTCCTTACTCATTTTTATCTACAGATGTTAAAAGCAGGGTATGAATAAAAAGACTAGCAGTTCAGGAGGACTGTAAGAGAAATAAAGGCACTCTGAGAGCAAGTTAGTTGCACCTAAACCTAAGAGAGACCTTATGGCCTATGGACACGTTTGGTTTTTTTTTGCCATGACATGCTAGGCTGAATGAAATCATCCTGTTGCTTGGTGGAAGCCTAACTACAGTTACTTTAAACTGAAGACAGTTCTTAAGGGGCAACACTACTGTGTCACATAAAGTACACTTCCACCCGCAATTATTCATATTTTTTGACTAGCCAGTAGCACCAAAGCTGCCATGCCTTATTTGACTTTTCTGAGGTAACAGTTCTCCCCAGCTGTGTAAGCCAAAGTAAATCTAGCTGTAGCCTTACACAGCAAGAGCTAAGCTTGGACAGCAGTACTTCCTAGATAACCCTTTTAGAAGGAAACTATTCTGAGAATATCCATGTTTTCTCACCTTTGAAACCTAAGTGTACAGTCTGACTACCCCTAATGAGCTACTGAACCCCCAGGGAGGATGCCACAAAGGGCATACAAGAGTGGGAGGGCAGGGGAAAACATGACAGGATTTGACAATTGTTTCTCATCTCCCCTGGTTTCTCACTAAACAACTATGCTAAACACATCAGAAAGGTGAACCAGACTCTCTATGCCTTCCACCCCCTGCTGATAATATCTTAAAATGAAAATTGAGGTAGACCATTAAACCATGCATTTGTCATTGTGTTGTGTGTGTGCTTTCCTTCTTTTTCCAGATCCCTTTGATATTGACTCAGGAAAAGAATTTTCTAATCCCAACAGACCACTCAGTTCCCCAGGGTAATGAAATTTCATTTAAATACTATTATTCTTACTGTAAGATGTTTTACTTTTATAATCCTGAAAAATGTTTCCAGACTAGCACAAAGTAATGAAGAATCTGAGGAGGACACTCCAGATGATGCCACTGAGACCAGTGATGAGAGCAGTCCAGAAGATTGTGGTACTCTAAAGTTGCTGCAACAACAGCAACTAAATCAACTATTTGAAAAGTGAAAAAAAAAACAAACCACCACAAACAAACCCAAACCAACAACACCCCCACCCAACAATCCCAAAGACTTATAACACTGTATTAAAAAATTGTCTTTTGAAAAGTTAAGCATGGCTTGTTCACCTGTAACTTGGTACTTAGCAAATGCCTGCCTCTAGGTGAATCTCAGGCAATGTGCAGGTAATAGGGGTCTTGTTACACACAAAGGCTTTAGATTTATTTTTTTAAATCACTGTTCACAGAATGCAAAGTTATGTCAAGACCCTAAAGCTCAGTTACAAAATTAAAAAAAAAAATTGTACTTTGGGGTACGGGGGCAGGGAGAAGAAATGAAGGCAACATCTAAACGAAGGGCAAGTGTAGCACCAAAGGCCTTGAAAACAGGACTTGCGCTGAATTGAGTTCAAAGTCATTTAAATGGCAGTATTTTAATCATTTTAATGAAGACGAATGAAACAAAGCCCTTTATATAAACAGTTTATTTACTCTAAACAGCAACACAGACAGAACGCCATATAAACACAAAGGAAGTGATGCAGAATAAGGATGCTGGCTGACTTTGGATCTCATAGGCTCTTAAGCAATAACAACCTAGTTTCTGAAAGATACAAAAACAAATTCAGGGAGGGAAGGGGGTGTAGGGCATGATTATTTTTTTTTCATACAGCCAGCTAGAGGCTAAATAGAATTCTAACATTTTAAAGCATGCCTGCATCAGATAGCAAAGTAACTAGAGATACTAGTGAATTTATAGAAGTATAAAAGTTTATAATTTTACAGCAGTTGAAATACTGACATCAATATTAAAATAAAAGCAAGTTTTACATAACAATCAAAAATACAAAAGACTGAAGGAAGAGACCCTGTATGAAAAAACTGGGGGCAATTCAGCAAATTTAGAACTGTATACAAGTGGCGAATATGGAAAATGGCACACATACAACCCCCTCCCCTAAGTGGATATTAATTGTACATAGCAACATTAGATTTTGCAAAAGTTTTGTAAACAAGTTCTTGCCAAACTAATCCCTTCCTTTTTAAGATGCTGCATGACAGATGCTTATGATGGTGCAAACTTCTTGGCTTGTGCTCGAACCCTCTTTTCATATTCCACTCTGTTTTGGCTGAACAGAAGAGAGAGAGAAATTATAGCTTCAACAATCAGAGACCCTATTATACACTTACTGTTCTTCTATTTCTCTTCAATATGAAGCTAAGTCATTGCTGAAGGCAAAGCCAATAGATGGGGATTTATTGAACACTACAATATATTAAAGGCTTTTCTGGAACATTACTCTGAAAATCTCATTTGGAGGAAAGGTACTGTTTAACTACTTATTTCCCAAACCTCAACTGTTGTGAAGTGAGTGCGCTAACCAAATTCATACCATATCAGTCTCTATATAAACAGGTTTGTGCTTGACCTTTCTCAAGGCCAGCTGTACCTTACATTCAAGCATTCTTATTTGTCTGAAGTTTTCCACTCTCTGTGTTAAGACCAGACGTCATTAGCAACAAATTCCAGTATCCTAACGGCACAAAGTGATTTATGAGAGCAGTTCACCAACAGTTGGTGGACTTCGTATGGCTTTAAAGTATCATCTTTACTGCTCAGGGGACAGAGAGGAAGCATTCTTTAAGACAGGAAAAGTGCTAACAGTATAGTAGTTTCAGCCCTTATCTCTGCAGACTGACTCACAGCATTGGGCTTATCCTAACCTTCAGCTGAAACAAAACTAGATCAAAATTCTGAAAAAAACCATTATAGTCCAGTAAGTCTGGCATACTTGCTACAGCTGTATTAAGCAAGCACTACTTCAGGGAACTATGGCCACTCATTAAGCCTCAAGTTTAACACATAAAAGAGCAAGCTTTTTGTTTTCTTTCCTTGCACCAGCAAGGGACGGTAGAAGCTTAGTAGAGCATCCACTTAAACTCAACAACTTACTGTGTATTAGCTGTCAGAAGTGTCAGTCAAGACCTAAACAAAAATTTATTCTCTTGTGCCAAAGGTAGTCTACAGTAACTAGATTTTTCAGACAGCTTTGCAGTATATTTAACCTACTTTCAGCTAGGAAGGATTGCTGCAGTAAAAAAAAAAAAACACAAACAAAAAGGCAGCAAATTATATCCTCACGCATTGACAGTTTGGAGGGAAGAAGAAATTAAGCCAATTTTTGTCACATACAATGAACAGTTACCAGCGAACAGCCTGAAAATACTAGTTTCTTCTCATTAAGATTTTATAAACTTTATTCTAAAATTTTCTTGAAGTTGTATTGCACTGTTACATGAAAACAGAGCCTAGCTGTTAAGTCTTACATCCTCAGAACCCACACAGAACAAATGCCTGCAGTAGTAGATTCTGCATGCCCACAGCAGAGAGGAGGAAGTAGATGAGCACCTTAGGAGTGCTAAAAGTTACAGTGACAGTACCAAAGCAATCAAGTATTCTTATTCTGAATACAAAGTTTATTCGTGGAGTTTAACAGCTTGACTAAAGGACATCCATTTTACCAACAACCTGCATCTTCCACAGTATATTTATCTACTATGCCAAATTACAGATGCATATACAATCCTGTTCTGTTGAGCTTCTTCTACCAGTTGCTCATTAAGCAGTAAGAGAAACACACTCTCCGACTGCAGAAATTTAGTAAACCATCTAAAACACTATACATGTCCAAAAGACATGAAAAGGATAAACTGGAGAATATCTGAAGTAACAAAAAATATGTAATAGTTTATTCTCAATACTGTTTTCCTAGAAGCACTTACAAAAAGGCAGAAAGATGACTAGTAAAGGACTATTTTTGTCCATACACATGTGGGAGATGAGAAAACAGACCACTTGCACACATACAAGGACATTATTCCTGCACATATTCCTTCAGAGTGGCTTAGGAGAGAGGCCTGCCTCATCATTACTGGCTGCCACCAGTAATGGTGCCACCTATCACTGGAACCATCTAACTATGTGCTCAGTCCCACCAAGCCCTCAGTAGATACTTAAAAAATAACATTGAGTGAAGCCTTTCATTAAATCCAAGATGCACTACCAATCTCTACATTTCTTTTCACTACTATCCTAGAACAGACATTTCTGACATAGCTTGCAAGTGAAGTCTCATAAAATGCCCTTTTTTCAAATGTGGCACTCTCCTGGAGACAACTCTTCTATCCAGAATGGTAATTCCACATTTCATCTTGGTCATTGTTTCAGTAGCTGTCAGGACCAAAAGCATTTGTTTAAAGTGCTTTGCTCCCTTAAAAAGTAAAGATCAGCCATCCATTTCAAATGGTGGCGGAATTTTAAGATTAAGCCTAAAAAGAAAGTACTTTTGAGCTCACAAATTACCACCTCTCATAACCAAAGCAACCTTCACTCTACTAAAGCTACAAGCTTTCTGTACTTTTTAACACATTCTTCTGGAAGATCTAGTTTTCACAAAATGCCATCTATTTCCTACAGGAATCACAGAAGCTCTTCTTTATCCATCAGGCACAAGTGTTAATAGGTATCCACTACTGGATAGGAGTAAGTTATTCCTGTACTGATGAAGGGGACTTGTCACCTAATAGTCTCCTCTAATCACTGGTCTCATGAAATCATTATGCTTCATCACTACTACTTAGCCTTTAAGGGAAAGGATTCTATGTTGGGCTAGAACCAGGGCAAGAATCATGGTCTAATTGAAGGAGTCCTCACACTTTATGGCTGTTGTGATGCTATTAAAAGCTCCACTAGCCTATTAACCGTGAGATTACCATTTTGTTCAAGTTTAGCACAAGCTAGGCATTTTCACAGATAGAGCCATGAAGGTAAGAAAATTCCCTTGATCATTCCTAGAAACATTTGCATGTTAATGTAAAGGTAACAAACAGCTGTAGGAACTACAACAGCTTTCAAGCTGATAAGCAAAGATACTTACCAGTAAATTGTGTAAGCCTCTGCTTGAGCTGGGTCTTGAATATTTGGTTCATTTAGAAGTTCTTGTATTCCTAACAAGATCTGTGGAAAAAAAGAATAGGAAGTAACATAGGCATGCATATGACTAAGAGACATTCAATTAAAAAAAAACCTAGAAGCCAACTATAAAAACAGAGTGAACATATTACATTCACATCAAATAAGCAACGAAAGCAAATAAAAGGGCTAAGAATACATCTAAGTATAATTAATGACCTGTTTAATTGTGATTGCTGGCCTCCAGTCCTTATCCTCCTCTAAGATGGAGAGACACACTGTTCCTGAAGGATACACGTTTGGGTGGAATAATGGTGGTTCAAATTTACCTGATAAAGAGAGAGAATTACTTGCACGCTGTGCTGAGATTGAGATCAGAGAGTTGGTTTAAATCAGTGAAAAAACTAAACCAAACCAAAAAAACACCAATACAAAACAAACCAACCCTGCCCAAAGACACCACCCTCACACCCCAAAAAAACCTGCATGGATTTCTGGTTCTACTAATACTGGTCTTCTTCTTGGCTAAGCCTGCATCTAAAGCAGGAACTTCACCACATCTGTGCTATCAATCCAGGCAATGTAACACTATCATTGTGACCAGTAATCTATTGGTTTAGGAATGGAAACTGACAAAATAGTTCCTAGTAGCTTTGTGACAGACCTTTCTTCTTTGGCTTTACAGCCTCACACTACTATATAAAGGAAAGACTGCCCATCACTTACCACTTCTCATTTTAAAATGCTGAAAGATCCATACAAAGATAACTAAGTTTCTAGCATTTTTTCAGTTTTACTTTTCCTTTATGTCTGAGCAAGAGGAACCAAGTTTAAGTTGCAAGACTGACCTTTGGTAACGGAGTAGGTTTGTGCAGCTCTCCTGCCTTTCAATCTATAATCTGGCATTTCTTTAATCTTTAAAAGATTTAAATGCAAGAGCCACCATCTTGAGTAACGTAATCAACACTTGCTTAGAAATATAGGAAATATCTACATGTTAGTGCAGTTTTCTAATGCATCTGAGATCACAAATAAGTCTTGTTTATGAGCTGCTCAATGAAGTTCAGTAGTAATTCAGAAGCTGCCGTGGTAAGAAGTCTTACCTGTTACATGTATATCTTATTTTAAGGCTTGACAGTTCATTTAACACTTGAAGGATGTGCTAGTTGCTATTTCCCAAGATATTCACATTATTTTTTAGTTAAAAGATATGTTTCCCCTTGCATCACATGTATTTAGGAGGAAAGAAACAAAAGGAGTAGCCAACACAACTGACACAGCTGAAACCCCAAAATGAGATGAGAAATAAACCACTGTCAAGAGAGACATTGTAATCACTGTCATTGACTTGAGATGCTGGCCAATTCAAGAACCAAGAAACTAAGCAATGCGTACATTTTCAGATTTTTAAAGCAGGCAAGTTTGAGATGGGATAAGGAAAATCCAAAACCTTATCAAGAAAACTAAGTATCTGAAGATATCTGTTGTACATAAGATCAGAAAAAGAATAGATCTGTGGTTTATAACAAGTTGATGAAAACACTAAATTTGATGGAACTTATTTTTCCTTAATTATTTTTTCTGAATTCTTGGCTTCTGAGTTCTAGGCTTAGAAGACCAACTTAACAGTAGGAACACACAAAGACATTTTATCTAACGATGCCTACTTGTTAGTTTCCAAAGACTGCTGATTAATTAGTTAACACTTCAAGTGGTGCTTTTGTCAAGTTTTGAGGAAACGCACAGAGCAATCCTCCTGATTTTGTTATACTGACCACTTAACTCATTACATTTAGAAAGCTGTGATGAAAAGTGTGTGTGTGGGGAAATGAAAAAAAACCCAACACTTTCCTTTAAAAAAATTGTAAGAAATTAATAACCATTCATAAAACCCCACAGACTAGTTTTTGACATTGCTCTATTAAACTTGTGGGTTTTAGTCATTTTACTTACACTTCGGGGGTGACGAAGGGTAGTCATCCTTGAAAAGCATCCGTAGTTTAAATAAGCCTCCTTCCCACGGTGTCTATAAAAGTTACACTAGGGTTTAGATTACAGCATGGAAAAGCCAAACTTACAGAAAAAAGATTACAGAATCGCAAAATATGAGGGGTTGGAAGGGACCTCTAGGGATCATCTAGTCCAATCCCCGTCAGACCATGTTCAGCAGGTTGCGCAGGATGGCGTCCAGGCAGGTTTTGAAAGTTTTCAGAGATGGAGACTCCACTACCTCCCTAGGCAGCCTGTTCCCGTGCTCCACCACTCTCCAAGTAAAGAAGTTCCTCCTTACATTTAGAAGGAGCTTCCTCTATTCCAGTTTGTGCCCATTGCCTCTTGTCCTGTCACTAGGCACCACTGAAAAAAAGCTTGGCCCCATCCTCACTACACCCACCCATTAAGTACTTATAAGCATCGATAAGATCCCCCTCAATATTCCCCTCTCCAGGCTAAACAGCCCTAGCACTCAGCCTCTCGCCATATGAGAGATGTTCTAGTTCCCCAGTCGTTTTCATAGCCCTTTTCTGCACCCTCTCCAGAAGTTCCCTGTCCTTCTTAAACAGTGGAGACCAGAACTGGACACAGTACTCCAAATGCAGCCTCACCAGGGCAGAGTAGAGGGGGAAGAAAACCTCCCTCGACCTACTGGCCATGCAATTCTTGAGAGCAAGAATCTTGGCAAAGCGTAAGACATCCTTCTGCTACACAGTATAAAAGAGCTGTCCCACACTGTTGCGTGCTGTCTCAGCAGAGAAGGAGTTGAAGAAAGAAAATTCTGCTTTTCCCCTTCACTACATCTAGTTAAGTGCTTCTGAGTCAGCAATAGTTGGGAACATTGCCAATAATTCTACATACAGGTAAAATCTTCATTGAACAGAGAATGACAATACTTCTGAAGTTTTACCCAATACATATACAATGAGGAAGGGGCCATTATACCCCCACTTAAAGTAAGTCTGAGAAGACAGGCTATGGATACACTCCTTAAAGCACATAAATGTAAATGGCTTCCATTTTGCCTCAGAGGAACATGGCTAAGAAAACCACAAATGAACAAAAAATCTGAACACTGTAGTATTGTGGTAGTTAATATGAAATTCACTAGTCCAATTCTGTCAGCGCTTGGCAGAAAATAGTCTCAGAGATTCCATCCTTGTATAACAGAAATTCTAAGACGCTTTTTACCTCCACCAGAAACTGGGGAAGAGCACTTGTAAGAGCAGGTGTTACAAGTCCCATGCTACAGAGAAGAGCAAAAAACCAACACTATTCAAAAGGGTCTTGTAAACACCTCTAGCAAAGGACAAAAAGCCTGTCTCAAATATATACTTCCTTGTTGTGATGGTTTGGACCTGGCTCCCTGCCAAATGCCCAAACTCACAGTGAAATCCTTCCCCCCTTTCTCTCTCAGAGTTTAAGAAAAAGAACTACGAGAGAAACCAAAGAGCCTGAAACAACCCGAACTACATCAAAAGCATTTATATTTATATATATAGCAGTTATATACAATTAAAATACTATGTACACAGTAGAGGGAACCCCCCCAAGGGAAAGGGAAAAGGGAAGGAAAAAGGGAAAAAAGGGGAAGAAGGGGAAAGGGAAACTAAAACAGGTATGTACACTTGAAACCCAGGATAGAACTAATAAAAACAGAATCTTACTACTCTCCTTAAGATAGCAGAGTCACACTGACCGACACCAGCAATAGCTGCCTCTCAAGGCCTACAAGGCTTGACTCCTCCGCACGGGTGAGACCGATAGCAGAGAACCTGCGTCCTCGGATCCACCGGAAGGGAAAAGAGCACAAGGGCCTCTCCCTCTCTGTATTTACACCCCCAGTTACATAAAATCGTGTGGAATACTGGGTAAACATGATCACTTCCCTGGTTACAAACTGGTTACCAGGAAAAGCCTGGGACAAACCATTACACTTGTCATCTTACTTGGAAATACAGAAAAAAAGTCCACCTTCTGACAAACTGTTTTCTGGTAAGAAGTATAAAAATACAGAAAATACATAAAATTCAGACTTCTCCTCTGTAACTTGACTTTGCTATGGAAACACTGCAATGGAAGTAAAGTGTTGGACTCATCCTTTAAAACAAACTGGAGTAAAGAGGATATCACATCTTATCAGCATAAATTATCAAATCTTATCCTCAGAGACAGGCAGGTGGGTTTGAAGACCACCTTAGGTCTTTCCTATATGAATTATGTCATTTTTGGCTGAAGGAAAAATAAAAAAAGGAAAACAAAACACTACCAAAAAAAGTGCATTCCATTGTCATTGCTATTTACTGTGCAAAATCTCAAGCCAGAACAGGAAAAAACATGCTACCAGATACTTCAATAACCATGTTTTAAAAAGCAAATGAGTTTGACTACATTTGCTATAGTGCATTTTAAAAACAGCTGTTCTGAACAGTTGTAGTCAGTTGTTAAGCAAATTATCTATTCTGCATGCCCTCTCAGAGAAGACAAACTTGTCCATTTTTAGGAGAGAGAAGCCTTTTGAAAGAATAAACTTTTCCCATTTTGTTTGATTTCAGTCACAGGGGAAGACAAGTAGCTTTTAGTAATTTCTTCAAGTAGGACAATAGACCAGTCAACAGCATGTTTTTACTGTCATTCTAACAGAGCAACGCACCTTATGGATTGAAAGATAGCAGACACTCAAAAGCCTTACTAAGGTAATCCTAGCAGTATGATCAAGATCATATTGCATTACTGGACAGGTTACAGATGTTAACTTTGAGTCAAACTCTAGGTACTTAACGAGTGATTTGCTCTAAAAAAGTGAACAGAGATATCCACCACCAAGACTAACACCATTTTACTTCAATTTTTTTATCCGGCTGACAAGAAAGCATTTTGGTGGTTTCAACTACTCACCTGTCACACGGGAAGCAGCTGCAGTACAGCGTGCCTCCAAACACAGTGGCAACAGAGAGCAACTGCTTGCTCTGGCAGACAAGCAAGGCATGCTGCTTCTTGTTAAAGAAACAGCACGTTTTACTCAAGTAGAACCCCTGATTTTTTAATTAAACCTCTAGTATGAAACACATGAGCATAACTGATCTTTTCCTGGTGTGATACATTTTCTAGGAGGCAAGAAGCTGGCTTTAAAGGTCGTGTTCTCTCCATTTTGTGGGTTTTTTTTAAAGCAGTAGCATGAAAATTTCATAGGGCATGAAGATTTTACCTAAGTACTGGAGGGTGACATCTTGATACAGTAGCAGAACTGCCTACAGTAAGGGATAATCTTGCTTTGGCAGAACACAAGGGGATGAGTTTTTTCCTTCCAGTTAAAGTACTTTTAGGTGTTTCTTTAAGAACGTGAGCTGTGCAGACAACAGCAATGCCATGTTCTGCATTAAACTGAGGCAGTAGCATAGAACCTGCAGGATTTCTCTGCATGCTTTGTCTTCTCAGAATTTAAGAAATGAGATCTTACAGGGACTTAAGCAAGTTGGCAAGAGGCAGTAGAACAGGCAGAGCAACAGAAGGCCCACATCCAATACAAAGCACTAGAGATCCAAAAGAATCAAAACCACCAATAGTACTACCTCAGAATAAACAACTGCATCCAATGAATTCAAGAATAACCTCTACATGCTATGTAACTTCTTGAAAAAAAAGAAACAAGATTCTGCTCAAAATGAGATGTTATAATGACAGTGTACAAAAATCAAAGACGTTTCAAGCATTAGTGATTATTTCCACTTCAAAGTTTGCACCTGTCCCATCCCCTAGAATGAGATCAAGTTCATAAAAAACAATTGTAGTCTCCATAGACTTTTTCCTTTCCCTTGTTATTTTAAGGAAAGAGTTACAGATGCACAAGTGAAATCAGAAGAAACAATGTTAGGAAAAGAAGAACAGAACTCTCTAACACAAAAAGAGAAAATTCCATTAAATGGAAGGCAATGAGATGTTGCTAAAACAAATATTTTCCATTAAATCCAAAAAGTTAAAAACAGTACTACAGCACTTCTACAGGAATGAAAGGTCTCACTATTTTGTGGACAAAAAAGGTGCAGGCAGTTAACCAGCAGAGGCAGTATTTTCTTAGTATTAATTTTCAAGCTTTAGCGCTTAAACCAGCATTTAGAAGGAAGAGAAATCACAATAAACCCTGGCATGAAGCAGAAGAAAATCTCAAGCTTGCTCAATGCAGGATTCTTACACGCTCCTCTGGAAACTTTTATTAAGGTGATCAGTGACAGTAGTGGGACAAGCTCTTGATGTATTTTGTCCAGTATCATTCTTAGCCTACTCCACCTGGGTTCTAAAGTGGCAACAGGAACCAAGCATTTCTATTCAGTTACCAGTGTAATGCATCAGCAGGCTTATGTTACTTCTCACCATGAGATGTTAGGAAAACAATAAGTCTTACCCCTTTCTTTCCTGGAATAGCACACTCCCAGTTCATTAGATTCATTGTACCATCTGGATTTTTTGTAGGTACCGCTACAAATCCCTGAATCAAGGCAAAAAGTCAAAGGATGAGGGTATCAGAGCATATAGTATGCAATGAAATAATCTAAGTACATCTTTATACAAAGTTATTTCTTATTGTACTACAAAGCTTTTAGAATATTTTCTTATTTAAAACAAAATATTTAATTTTTAAAAAATCATATCAGGGTAAAGAAAAAAAATCATCATGAGGACATCAAAGGAACTGTAGTCCGAAATTTGATAGTTCTCATACTCACAAATGGATGATCTTTTCTCCAGGCTTTTCTCTCCTGTGCAAGTCTGCTAAGAGCTATGCCAGACATATTCAGAGTCCTTCTAGAACAGAAATAATTACTTTTAGTATAAACTTTTACTTCTGGTGTAAACAACACATTACCCATCTATAAGCCCAGCTCACTAAGGAAATATTTTGGCCTCTGACTTTCACTACTATAGCCAATACATTTTTGCAAACCCTACTTAACATCAGGAATAACATCAGGTTTCCTCATGTCAATAACCTTTAGTTACTCGACTTGACCTAAAAAAAAAAAACTATCCTCACCTTTTGTTTTATATTAGAATCACATTTTTTGACAGCAGCCTGAAAACAGAAACACTGAGTAGTGGGAAAAGAGTTTAGACTTCCTACTTTGCAACTAATAAACATGTATCTATCTCCTTACTACACCATAAAAGGTATGGCTTTCCTCTGTAGGCAAACACCTGTAACTGCTTTTGTTTCTGGCAAATAGAGGAATAAAAAAATTGTTATTTTTTAAGACTGTAAATTCCCACTGAAAGATAGTACTCTACACAAAAGCAACACAGATACAGAATATAAAAAAAAAAAAAAATCAACTCAGTTTTCAGTGATCATAGGATTGTCAGAGTTGGAAGGGACCTCAAAGATCATCCAGTTCCAACCCCCCTTGTCTGGCAGAGACACCATCAACTAGATCAGGTTACCCAGGGCCACATCAAGCCTTATCTTAAAAGCTTCCAGGGATGAGGCTTCCACAACCTCTCTGGGCAACCTGTTCCACTGCCTAACCACCCTCACAGTGAAGAACTTCTTCCTAATATCCAGCCTAAATCTACCCTCCTCTAGCTTACACACACATATAGTGATGCCACTATACAACTACTAGACAGCAGTAGGAACAGCCAGCAACAAAGAACTCAGTTAAGGAAGAGGCAACAGCCCAATTTATTCTACAAGGCAAGTTTTCAATTCCTGTATAAACTGAATGGTCTTCCTGCCGCTTCACTGCCTTAGTTAACAGCCAAGCACAGTGACTGAGACTGCAGAAGAAACTCACAGAAACACAGGTAACTTCTGCAGATGCACGAACAGTTCCAGACACAATGTTTGCAACAGAGTGGTGCTTTTCAGGAAAGGGATTCAGGGGAGGACTCTCCATTCACTCAGAACAGTAGCCAAAGCAAGTTTATTTTTCATTGTCAAACTCTATCTAAACTCAGGATTTCATTAGCCACAGAGTCAAAGTAAACTCCAATTAAGGTTTTTAATCCTCCTCCCTACTGCACTTCCACCCATTTTAAACAACAGTTGATACCTGGCAGATTGAGAAGTCAAGTCAATTTGTTCTCAACTCCACAGGTAACTAACATGCCTTTATAACAGCCAGGAGAGTAAAATTCTTTCACTAAATAAGCTCCACAGAATTAATGAAAGCAGTGTTATCACTCTATCAAACTTTTAAACTCTATCAAACTTTTAAACAATGGTCAAGAATTATGCAAGATTCACATTCTATTGGTATGTAGGTTACTTTTAAGAGTATTGCATTCTAGTACCATAACCATATGAATTGCTGCTCATAAAGATGTTTGTTTTAAAGATCTTGCATGTTCCTGCTATGCCCTTTAGCAAGATCTTCATGCTGAAAAGATTTACCGGGCATTGACATGTTCCATGGAAGTTATGTACATATAGAAGACAGCAGGCCCCCAATTTAAGTATTTACACGCTATCAAAAGTGGTTTAGCAGTGCAGGCATCTTAATTGGAAGTCCATAAAAGCACCACATGAAGAATTTAATACAGTTCCTAGGACAGTTGGTGTATCAAATCCTAGTTTGTGTGTTTGGGGTTTTTCTAACAAAGCCAGTTTTGCATGGATGGCCATAATCCATAATTTCAACTTCTAACCAGCAATTAAATTCAAGTCAGATAAAAATTTTTAAAAGGGACCATTAACACTGAGTAAACATGCACACACACACACACACACACAAAATTCTATATGTACTTCCAAGAACTAAAAGGCTCTCCTTTAACCAAATATACAGAAGGTAATTTTAAGTATTTTGGGAGCCTGCACCCTTGCCACAGAGGTAAATGAACTACTGAATATACAGCAGAATTTCAGTTATGCTGAAACCTGGTGATCCACTGTAATAATAATAATAATTACTTTCCCATAACAATTTGAGAAAATTATCTGTGCTTATAAACCATGCAAATATTCCTAGACAGTTTAGTAACTCAGCTACCTTTTCTGCCAAGAAATATATTGCTTTTGAATACATAAATTATATTTCCTGTGGCTAATAGCCAATTAATTACATGCACCTCAAGTGAAATGCCAGCTGCTCAGAGGGTATAAAAAACCCAATCAACTAACTTTTCAATAGAAAAAAAAGTTCTCGGGGTCTGTGTCCTGCTTACATTTGCAACTGATTATGTACTATACTGTGCCATAGTAAATTAAAGACTTTCTTATGTTCTATAAATACATTTTCAAATCCTGAGGCATTTGACTTGGTTAAGCACCAACAGACTACATCCAAAATTTCAGCGAATATAGGAGAACACAGGCTTCATGTATGTGGTCTCCACTGGCAAGGAGGCAAGGGCAAACAAGCATCGAAAAAATCTCATCACAAGCTACTATCAAGTAGAGATTAGAGACAAAGACAACTGAAAACTCACATGAAAAATTAAGATCCAATTAGGTAACTGTTCCCTCAAAAGCAAATCAATCGATTAACATATTGCCAATACATACACTATATACAGATGCTCTTCAGTAAACAAAATTTAACTTTAGATATCCTGGAGATGGAGACAAAGCAAACAGATTGATCATCTCAGTATATGTTGTGGTCTCAGAAATTATGGAGTAGCAGGAAGGAGTGAGATACTAAATGGGAATTAAGCCTGAAGATACAATATTCTCACTGCTACTTTTATCTTCTTCAATAATTTTTGTTTGCGGGCTTCCCCCCGCCCCCAATTTGGAATAGTAGTTTGCCAAAACATCTCTATGTTAAGTTTAGCTCTTGTAAGCTTTTGAAACGCCTAACAAATGCAACATCTCTCTGTTAACCTCAAACAGTTAAAATTAAACAAACACACAAAAAAACCCAACCAACCACAAACACCACCAAAACCACACAAACATAAAAGACCATACACCTCAGATCTTAGGTATTCCACTGAGGTAACTACTAGCTGCTTTGGTAAAAGAGACAAAACAAAACCAACAGACTCATAGGTACAAACTTTGTGTTCCATTACAGATCATCTTGCTCATCTATACCCTCTGATGGGTGGCGAGGGGGAAGTATGGAATCTACTTCCAAACACAAAACTGCAAGTCCTGCAAAGAAGCCTTACTGGGCCACAGGAATAGCAATCACACCCACAATTCTGACCCGTGGCAAGTCTCTAAATACATCAACAACATGCTCTTTAAGTCTCAAGAACTTTCAGTAGCTCTTATTAACTCCAAGCAGCAAGTTAAAAAAAAAAATCGTTAAGCCTGCTAACCTCACATTTTTACTTTGCAGGTTAAATACTGACACACGTAGTTGTTATTAGTTGGAGCAGGTTACCCCCGAACTATACAAACATTACTTCTCAGAAAGTGGAGAAAGCCAAGGGATGAGGTTTAATGAAAGCACGCTATCTCCGGACTGGAATAGTCTACTCCTGCCTGCGGCACAAAAAAGGCAGAAGAGGAGGTACTAGAACGGCTACCAGAGTTGCCAGGAGAACAACAGAAGGAGCCGCGCGGCAATCGGTCTCGGTGCTCGACCGGCCAACTCCAGCGAACTTCGACCGGAGCAGCCGCGGCAGGAGCGAACACTGCCTGCCTCCGCCAAAGGCCGCCAGTCTCGAAGGCCCTGCGAGAGGAACGGGCGAGCGTCTGAGGCCTACACAGTGCACCCCGGCGACCGCCCATTGACTCCTGGGCATGTACTCGTCGGAGCAAGGACTGCTTCGCGCAGGCCCGCTGGTATCCAAACCTGCTTCGCCATCTCAGCCGGCAGCGACCGAGACCTCCGGGGATGGGCCGCAGAGACGCGGACCCCGCCTCAGGCGGGCAACGATGCGCTGGCGGGCCCAGCCGCGCGGCCGCGGCAGAAGCGGCCAGGCCCGCATATCCCACTGCTGCCCGCCCTTTCGCCCCATAGGCGGCGAGCGCCAGCCCGGGCCCCAACTCTCCCAGGGCTCGGGGCCGCCCGCGCGCCACGCCATGCCCCGCCGTCCGGGGTCTCTCGCCCGGCAAGGCCTCACCGTGATCGGCCGCAGCACCCGCGCGTGTCCCGGATTGAAGCGGCAGCAAATGACCCGGATGTTCCCGACTCAGCTCCCCCCCCCGGCCCCC
>VWZX01006098.1:170-27751 GCA_013399015.1 Galbula dea
GCACTTACAGCCCAGAAAGCCAACCGTATCCTAGGTTGCATCAAGAGAAGTGTGGCCAGCAGGTCGAGGGAGGTGATTCTCCCCCTCTACTCTGCAATCATGATACCCCACCTGGAATACTGCATCCAGTTCTGGAGGCCCTATTACAAGAGGGATCAGGGGGTACTGGAGCGAGTCCAGAGAAGGGCCATGAGAATGATTAGAGGACTGGAGCACCTCTCCTACAAGAACAGACTGGAAGAGTTGGGATTGTTCAGTCTGCAGAGGAGAAGGCTCCGAGGGGACCTAATTGTGGCCTTCCAGTATCTGAAGGGGGCTACAAGAAAGCTGGCGAGGGACGTTTTAGGAGGTCAAACAGTGATAGAACCAGGGGAAATGGGTGTGAGCTAGAGGAGGGTAGATTTAGGCTGGATATTAGGAGGAAGTTCTTCACTGTCTGAGTGGTTAGGTAGTGGAACAGGTTGCCCAGAGAGGTTGTGGAAGCCTCATCCCTGGAAGCTTTTAAGAAAAGGCTTGATGGGGCCCTGGGTAACCTGATCTAGTGGATGGTGTCCCTGCCAGGCAGCGGGGTTGGAACTGGATGATCTTTGAGGTCCCTTCCAACTCTGACAATCCTATGATCCTATGATGATAAAGATGCCAATTCAAAGGGAAGGGACCCTTTCAATGAGGCCATTCTACTTTCAACAAATGCCAGTGAGCTAAGAAATGGGAAAACACAAAGCATAATCCAATAGAACAGTAAAGATGTGTGAAATACTTGACGTAAATGACTATGCACTTCCATGAGTATATCAATGTGTTTGACAGGCATATCAGAAAATGCCGAAGTACAAACCTTAATTTTCTCAGTAACTGTTGATGTTTCCTGCTCCCAGACATGAAAGAAGCCACCATCTGTAATGTATGCTCTACATGCTGTGACCATTTGATTTGTAACCTAGAACAGACAAATGAAAACAAGTAAATCTCAAACCTAAAAGGAAATTTACCTGTTTTACAAAAATCTAAAAAAATTCCCACCTGCATGTATTATTACTAACAGATTTTGGATAAATTTCACTTGTTGGAATAATAGTGGCTAAATAATGTATCTAATATATATGACAAACACTGCACAAATTGTCTTAAAACTTTAAGAAGTGTATTCAAGTTTCAGGGAGTATTTAAATACTCTAAGTCCAGAAATATATTTGCATAAACACAGAATGTCACCAATCATAAATCAAGAACAAAGAGAAGTAATTTAACTAACTGTTCTTCACTTAGATTGTCATCTTTACACTTTGTAGTGTGTGTATATCCTTAGGCGAAAACTGCCATTAAAGATTTTCTGTCCTAGCGATATGTCTTTACCTTGGTCTCCCATGGCCATAAGAACAAGAGAACATTCTTTTACTTCTCAACTACAAAAATCCAAAGTTTGTAATGACAAAAAGAGAGAGGGCTATAGGAATGAACACAGATATCTATAGTCAAACAAATCTCAGAGAACAGCTACAGGTAATCTATTTTATCTATTAAATAATGTGAACAATTCAAAACAGTTCTCCTGAAACAAGAGTCCTATAAACAGGTCTTCAGAATCCCTCATTGAAAAAAACCTGAAAACTGCCACACCAAAGGCAGCCTCACATTGTAACACAACGACTGGTTAAGTTGTAAATAGGACCTCCAGTGTTGCCTCTGATAACCTTTAAACTGAAGCAAACAGTAAGGGGAACCTTAAGACACCGCATTAAAATAAAGCTTTTTCCTTACCATTTTTTAGCACTGCTTTATGTAACCAGCTTGTTATTAGCTTGTCTAGTGAAATGCTTAATCCCTTAGACCTAAATAACAGAATCTAGCACTTATCAATACACAAACATATAAAAAACAATTACATAACAGTCAATATAAACATCGCTACATAAAATGCACATATTTCTTAATATCCTAGTCCAAATTGAATTGTAACAAAACTTTACACTAAAACATGGGCTGTTTAAGAAAAAATAAAAAGGAACATGGCATAATGAGGGGCTACTATCCTCTATTTGCTTGCTGGAGGTGCATATTTCAGTTATGAAGGATTTCTTTCTTCTAAAACCACTACACAAACCATCTTTTCCTGCTGTGGATACTTGGATTTCACAAAAGACATTGGTATAAATACCTAGCTGGTATTAGTTTTCTGTTTAAGGTGACAAAGTTTATGACTTGAGATTTAGTTAACTTTTCAAGTATGCCTTGCATCTGAAAACAGGAACATTTTGTCTTTCATATCTTTTAGTAGAATAGCCCAGTAAAACTTACTGTCATCTCTCTTATTAGGCCATCAAAGCTAGTAACAAAAGAATCTTTGTGGATTCAGTGATTTAGGAAGCAACTGAGAAAATTAATTCAGATCAGGAGGTTAATAAAGAAGGTAAAAAAAAAACTACTTTTGCTGAACCACAAATAACAAAGTTCCTTCCAGAAGACAGGTAACTTCAATCCTCTCCTGATCAACAGACTTCTCTTCCTTTGACATGCAGGCACCAATTACATATTACTCATTTTTTTAACAAATATACTACTGATTTAAAGCAAATCAGGGTTTTTTTTCTGAAAGAACATATTTTTTATAATGAAAGGAATAGTTAACATATTTACCTTTATAAACAATAATGTCATTCTCTCGGAAGTATTGTAATGTCTTGAAACACGGTGAATCATTCGGATGGCATTTAGCAAGTTTGGTATTCCATGTGTCATTGATATCTTAAAGCAGAGTTTTGTGAAAAAAATTACTTTCTATTCGTAGCAGCTATATTTATACGTTACAGATAACTTCTAAATTACATTTTTCCCTAAATCACTTGGGGCGTCAAACGCAAAATGAACACACCTAATACTACAGATAGACATAGCAGGCATCTGCATTTGGCAAAATAGTGTGAAAGAAAGTCTGTATGACATAAAACAAAGCCCTCAGTGTCAATATGTTGTTCACCATCGTCTTCCACTCTCCTCCCCCAAATGGAATCAAGACAATCTGACTCTTAGTTTTCATTTTTGATCTGAGTACCCTGTTAAACTGGACTGTATAGGGATATCTCTGATTCAAAACCCTCAGCCTAACCCTTCACTTCAGCTACAAATGTGACTATGTGTGGCACTGCATATGCTATATACCCTATTTTATGCACACACTAAATACCATATTAAATATCCATGTGCTTCATTTCTAATCCACCAAAATTTAAAAATGTTTTTCAATGTCAAATACGAAATTCAAGTCAAGTTAAAATGCAGTTCTTTTTAAAATAGGGCATATTTAACTTGGATGTCATTGTTTATAAGTTGAACACCATAGAAAATCTGACTGAAATTTTCTTATCTCTGGAACAGTGTTCCAGAAATTCAGATTTATTCAATTTGTTCCAGAATAAACAAAGAACTATAAGTAACTATCCTGTACTAATAAAATGATGAACTCTTGAATGGCTTTCCACCCATAAATGTCTGTCCTTGTTTAAGATAAAAAGAATTTTATCGTAATAGCTCAAAATCTGGTAACTCACACCCTCTAGTGGTACTCTAAAAAGCTGAAGATAAACAGTATCTCAGTAGTGCTGTTTATCATACTCTTCTCTTCCACTGTTCCATGCAGTGTAAGTTCTATGTCATATTATCACAGACTTTTTGTATCAGTTAAAACTTTGAAGATTCTAAGGTGCCAACAATTCAAAAGAAATGCAACACTCCCTGACAGAGGACAGGAAAAGGTACGACCAAAACAAGGAGGACTGCAAAACAAAGTGGAACAAACAATTTTTCCTAGGGTATTTCCTTCTTCCACTCAATTCTGTGACAATCATTAAAAAAATACCTCTTAAAATAACTAAGAGTTAATATTAAACCAAATCACTGTTACCTCGAAGTAGGGCTGATGATTCTACATGGACAACCAATTATACAAATTCTGACTAGCTGGTACTTCTGCTAATAGAAACAGCTAATAGTGCTTGCAATATCAAAATATTAGTTTCCCCTCTTAGGACCTCATTAAGTTTCATTATTTTTTGTATCACTAAAACTTGGGTATTTTCAATAGAGCTGTGTTCATTGACACATGGGATTTTCAAAGAAAGACAAGTTCAGAGATCCTTGTAGTATAAAAGAAGTGCCTGCTTTAGCTCATTTCAAAAAATATTAGGAGAACTGACTTACTAAGCAATCATATGGATTTGTTTGTTGATAAATACATATTTTATAATAGTGTGTTTTATGTAATACAGAATAAATTAATGCTTTAACATTTAGCTCAACAGGTGCTTGGAAACAAAAAATCAGAAGAATAAAAAAAATTAAATTAGAAAAAAAAAACTTTTAAGTAAATACAAAGATTTCTTTTGTCCTGGGCTTACTATGTAAATACCTAAACTATGTTTATAGAATGATGAAAGGCATACTTACAACATCATAGCTGTAAAGTGGCTGACAAACTTCTTCAAGTATGCTTAAATATTTCACATTATCTTTCGATTCATTTGCTGCATCTGTAATTTTAGCGTCTAACTCTTGCCACATCTGGAGGGAAAACAGCACTGTTTTAAAAAATTTCATACCTAGCAAACTATTTCTTTAATGTGCACCAATTCGCCAGAAGTAAACCTTGGTGAATTATTTTTTTTTAAGACATTGTCAAAGCAGGCAATAAAAGTTATTTTCATTTTGATGTGCGGAAACAAACTTTACTACCCATGAAAGGTTATAAAGCAGATATGTTTATTTACAGCGTTGGAGAGTGGGGGAATAGCTTCACCAAACCACTCTACCCAGACAAGTTACTGACTATTATTTAATGCCCTAATCTGTACATATGCATTACTAGGCTATACATATGCAGTGGATAGGTGGGATCATTAAAATTAGTTCCACGAACTCAGTCTCCTCCTCTTGGTGCATGTGCGCTGCCTTCTGGTGGTCGTGGGCGGTGGTCTATGAGGAAGGCTCGAAGTCATTGTCACATTGGCATTTTCAACTTTGTCCAGCTTTACCGAGTTGGCAGCCATCAGGGTCACGAGAACTGTTTCTGTCTGGTAGCCCTGCAGCTAGGTTCCCATTATCTCCTAGGAGGGCCCCTTAGTCCTTGTCTCTTATCTTTGCAGACCTAGTCTATTCCTCCCTGTTTTTTACTGTGTATTGTGGGCCAAATGTCCTAACCTACTAACCCTTTTCCAGCTCAATTGTCTTTTACTAACTCAATTTGTGATCATTTTTGTCTGTATGTCTAAAAGTGTTTTTCATTCTCTTAATATATGAGGCATACCAGCACCATATCTAAATTTTTCTTTCTTAATTCTCCTCAGGAAGTCTCTCTTAGAGGCAATGAAACAAACTAAATATTGCAACTTTTGTCTGCTATAGTTACAAAAAAATAGCATAAAAAAACCCAGAAAAAAATACTTACCCTTAGTATTTTAGAATGTCCAACATTCAGAACATTAATGACAGCTTTGCAATCTGGTCCTTTGATGTGCTTAATAATAAAATCAAATTTAGCATACATGCATTTCCAGTGCTCTAGTTCAGTCAGCGGACCTGAATTACCAGCTTCTTTCCTCATTTGCTTACTCTCAATCAGAACCTGCAAGTAATTTGAAAAACAAAACAACAACAACAAAAATCAAACAAATGTCTACTAATGAGAATAGATAAATCAGTATAAGGAAGAAAAGAGGAAACACTCCAAGTATATTATCTTACAAAGAACAAGCTTGCACTTATTGACACAGGGAAAAGTTTCTTATTTGGAAAAGCATCTGTCCTGGTATCAGCTGGGATAGAGTTAATTTTCTTCTTAGTAGCTGGTTCAGTGCTGTGTTTTATATTTCGTGTGAGAACAACATTGACAGCACACTGAAGTTTTAGTTGTTGCTACCCTAAGTTAAGGGTTTTCCAGTTTCTCATGCTCTGCCAGTAAGCAGGTTCACAAGAAGCTATCGGGGACCATGGGCAGGACAGCTGACGCGAACAAGCCAAAGAGATGTTCCATACCACAGAATGTCATGCTCAGTATATGTAATGGTTTTGCCCAGGCCACTTCCCTGGTAGCCAGCTGGTAGCCAGCTTGTAACCAGCTTGTAACCAGGGAAGTGGTCAGAAGTTCCCAGTATTCCATGCAATTTCACCTGACTAGCAGTATAAATAAGGAGAGCAGAAGCCTGCTCGCTCTCTTCCTTCCGGTGGACTCAGAGACGCAGGTTCTCTGCTATTGGTCCTGCCCGTGTGGGGGAGTGAGGCCTTGTAGGCCTTGGGAGCAGCGGTTCCTGCACTTCGAGAATAGTAGTGAGATTTATTTTCTTTAAGCTTACATATCTGTTTCGGTTTCTCCTCTTTGTTTTCTTTTTCCCTCGTCCTGTCTTCCCTTCCCCTCTCCCCTTCCCCTTCCCCTCCCAGGGAGTGTTTTGGGGGGTTCCCTCTACTTTGTATGTGGTATTAGATATATGTATTAATCTCTAATATAATTTAATTATTTTGAACTCTTTAATTGTTCTATAGTTTTTTTCATTACTCTGAGAAGGAAGGGAGGGAAGGAAGAAAAGCTTACACCGTGGGTTTGAGTATTTGGCAGAAAGCCAGGTCCAAACCTTCACAGTATAGAAACTGGAGGGAGTTGGCCAGGTCACGCAGATTGCTGTTTGAGCATCGGTCAGTGGGTGGTGGCCAACTGCACTGTGCATCACTTGTCTTTTCTTGGGTTTTATGTCTGTATGTTTTTGTTTCTTTTTGGATAATGATGTTGGGGTCTGGTTGTTTCTTTGTTATATTCCTTTTTCTGATAATTAGTTTTATATTTTATTTTCATTTAATTGTTAAACTGTTCTCTTCTCAATCCAGAAGTTTTACCTTTTTTTTTTGTGTGATTCCTCTCCCCATCCCCCTCAGAGGGTGGGGAGCTGAATAAACATCTGTGTGGTGTTTATTAGCTGTCAGGGGTTAAACCATGACAGCATCCTAAGTCCTTCATCGTATTCTTAAACTGAAATGAAGGCAACTAGTAAGTATGTTCGAAGGCTGACATAAATTGGGTGAATTTCAGCATCTAGTTGTATATTTTTCTTTAAGCAGAATCTATGGATTGAAACACACCAAAAGTAGCTCCACTTGTAAAAAATGTGAAGAACTATTTTAATGAAAGCAATGAATATCAGATGTAAAGCCTTAAGTCTATTCATTTGTATGCTGATAAATGTGTAGTCATCTCTTTTTAGACGTCTTTTATATTTTTACTGTTGCTGGGTAAACACACCAAACATATAAACACCCTTCCAAATAGAGTATGGTCCAGTCTACACAGATTCTCTATTCTGACAAAGGGTTCTGTGCTTTATGACAGAACTCTCAGATACTAATTTCTTGAATAACTGAGATGTTACCATGCAAGAGTTACACAAGATCAAGAATTCCCTACTGGTCTTGGTCAAAGATGCTTCTAAGAGTAGCATCTCATACTATAACTGGCAGCAGAACCAAACCGTACATATATGTAGTCCTCACCACTGTCACTACTCCTGCATGCTTCTCTCCTTTCCTTCTTACTATTTGTGTGTTCACTGTTCAGAAATTCTTGGTTTTGCTGGACTGTAAGTTTCTAGGGATATGGACCACCTAACTAACCTAACCACCTAACCTAACCACCTAACCTGTGCAAAGAAGTGAAGCACTTCGTACCTAGGTTGAGATGCAGCCAAAGCCTTGCCTAAGTCCAAGCAGGTCTCACGTACAATTTATAAATATCTATGCATAGTCATGATGGATTGATGTGTTACAACAACAACTTACTTGTTCAATTTGTTTATACCATAACATAAGTTGTTCCTCTAGCTGCTGAACCATGTCAGGATTATTAGCTGCTGAAGTTACTTCCTCAAAGGTTTGGAGTTTACAAAAATCAATATTATCTTTTTTTTTCAACTCAACAATTCCTTTAGTGCATTTAATAGCCCCTAATAAGAGAAAAAACCCCAAAAGCAATTACAATACAGAACCAATTCAGACTCTTAAAATTAATTTCTACCAATGTAAGCAATTTGCATTTCCAAATATGTGTCTGCAATCAGTCTTCTTTTATTGTAATAGCCATTTTAATGCACAAGCATAAAGTACATTATTTTTGGTTTTAATTCCATGTTCCTCCTTAAAAGTAACTTATCAGGGTATGTTACTTAAGTATTAAGTGTTACAGGGTATTTGCTTAAGTAAATAACCAGGCCATGTATTTATTATGCAAGTAATTGATCATTTTACGTTTCTGTGCAGAACATGAAAAGCTCCTTACTTATGTGCTACTGCTTTTAAGCAGAATTTGTAGTTTGATTGCTTCATTGCTTACCTTCTAAACATGACAGGTATTTCTTAATTGTTTTCACAAAATTCTGTTTGACTTTTGTAACCTGTTCAGGCTGATTTAAAGCACCCCAATTATCTGTTGCGAGGACAGCAGGGAGAAAAATCTTTCCTATCATATCTCTAACACCATGTAGGAGTCCTTCAGTGGCATCCAAAATACCAAAGATAATATCCTGCATTGTAACAGAATGATTGTTAGTAAAGCAGTAACTTAGACTGGAAAGAGTATTACAAAATCAGTGTATTTTTTGATGAAGACACACCAATTTGTCAATGGGAACTTTAATTAAAGGAGGCAAAATCTTTACAAAAAGTATACTGATACCTACAATGTGAGCATAAGACACTGCTTTTAACACATAGGGAAGTCAATAATTATTTAATACCATTTTAAAACGCAGCCAGGTTGTATTTTTTTTTAATTTCAGCTCATTTCCTTATTCTACAGGAAGTTTGGAAAATTTTTAATAGTACACAGCAATTATAAATATTCTAAATGTCCTCATCTACAAACAGGTACTAAGTAATGAAATGTAAGTAGCAAAAATGCTCTGAATGTCCACATCTGAAATTATATTGGAAGCAATTATCTGATAACATATATTACTTAGGTTCTGATGAAATTTGTCCACTCTCCAAAATTAAACTTTACAAGCTCCTACTATTTTTAATATTCCAATATTTTACATGTCCTTCAAATCAGCAAATGTTAACATACTTCATGTAACAAGCTTCCTTACTGAAGTGACAAGAAAAGGAAGTTTATATTCTAGGAATTTGATGTAAAAGCAGTACTTATGTTCAGTATGGAGACTCGTGGTAGATCTTGTATCTTACTTCTAATACTGCTTTTCCCCCTTCATGTTCTCATCTATATAATATAGAGATTATATATATCTCTATATAGCTATATATCTATATGTGTATATATAGAGAGAGATATATACATATATAGATATATATATTATAATTTATATAATTAATTATAGAAATTAATAATGGATTTTCTGTCTAAAGAATTTGAAATAATATTAATTAGAAGATACATATCTAGGACTGATTCTTATCAATTTACAGTCCCTTCAGCACTGCCCAAGTGTTAAGATGTGTAGCTACAAATGAAAATGAAGCCCACATTTACCTAAGAACTTGTGTTTTAAAGTAGAAAAACTCATGGTACATCATTTATATAGGATAAATGCGTATTTCACACATTTAAAGACACATAGAAGAGAAAGGTACAAGAAAACTTTTCTTCTCCTGGTATATGCAATAAGGTCTTTTCTGGTGAGTCCTACTTTAGAGACTTTGATCATACCTAAAATGTACTTAGTAATTTTAACCTCTTCAAAAACATCAAGCAGAAGGAGCAATTAGTCTATACAACATTTTCTTTAACAAAAGTCCTATAAGACACTGAATTCACAAGATATCCTGCGTATTCGCTGAAGTAATATAGCTGTTCAATGTCTATCCAAAGAGGAGAGCAAAGAGCATGATATAGCTTAACATTCAAAAAATGCAATTACCAGTAAATTTACTTATGTGACAATAAGTGAAACACAGAATGAAGAAAAAACCCAGCTACTTTGAAAGTTTTTACATTTAAAAAGATATGAAAGAATACCTTGTGTATAGTGTTTGCATTTATAGGCATGTCATTCCTACAATGAACAAAGTATACGTATAGTCCTACAAAATTGCGTGGCAATTCGTTCACATGCAATTGCGTCATTTTATTTCCTTTCACAACTTGTGGAACTGTCTGACCATATTCTGAAAAAAATTTCATAGGTGTCACTATTTTTAAAAGGAAAGGCATTATAAAATGCTTAAAATCAATATGGTGAAATAAACTCAGCATACAAATCATTTAACTTGTTCTTTGCAGGTGAAAGACTTGAAACCAGCAGAATTCATAGCTGTAATTAACCACACAATTAAAAATCTACACCAAACATATACATCTTACAAAGCAATTCTGGTGCATTGCACTGTGCTGAAGAGGGTATTTGTTCAGATCCATCATTTGGGGTTAATTTGCAGGTGACTGAGGTACTTTGTTTATTCACATTCACCCTATATAACAAGGTGTCATGCCTAAGTGGGAAAATAGAGAAAGAGATACCCCCAGGTCCTCTGTGGATATGAACCTAAGCAATTGGATTATTTCACATAAATAGGTAAGGGAAGAGTGTATTCAGTGCTTAGAGAACCATTAAGGATTTTAGACAGTAAATTGTTATTTTCTACCAAGCATACAAAAACTAAAAACAAATTGAAACATTCATAATACATGCAAATTCATATAGGTCTTATGAACATGCTTTCCAATGAACTGGGGACATAACTCCTGCAATAAAAAGTAGCAACCAATTTAAGATTTCAGAATAACTTCTATTTTTATAGCCTTTCTTACAAGAATGCCTGAAATTGACTGAAATTTTCTAAACCATTTGACTTAAGGCAAGCATTTAAAGTATAAATGTTCAATCTCTATAGCACAAGGTTGAAAAGTTATGAACAAGTAGAAACATCTTATTCTTGGAAATATTAAACAAAATTAACAATAGAAGGCACTATTATATCTGCCTCTAATAACACTAAAAATTTACCTATTTCTGGTGCTTCTCCTTGATAGAAAACTTTCAGTGCTTTACTTCCTCTCTTGGCAAAAAAAGAACCAAAAGCTTCCCACTGTTAAATCAAGAAGTGAACACTTGTTACTCAAAAGATTTTTATGTGCCTTTAAGACATGCAAAAATTATTTGACCACGCCACAGTTTAAAATTTTGGTGGCATGTAATGCTTATCTTCTAATATTGTGAGGAGTTATAAAACAGCCTAATAGGTATTTCAAATACTGCCTTCAAGTACTGGACCTGCAAACACAAGTATAATAGCTCCTGATAGCTGTCTATGAAATGTTTATGCTCTTGTCCAGCAATGCAAAGGACACTGAAGGATATTCTGTCACAGACAGAGACATGCAAGTCTAAAGTATCAGATAGAAGCAACTGATCATAGAGACTTGGAAACATACACAACAGGTTTGCGTAACTTGACATAACTCTGCTGTTCCTTCTTTACTTCTGAATGTATCAGATTAATTTGTAAAAGAGGAGTAACATGACGCATCTCTGGAGACATTGGCCACATTGGCTCCAAAATCTTTCCATGCCAGCAAAGATTCTGCTCACCTCTGGAAGAACAATGAGGTCACATCTGAGGGAGACCATGCTGCTTCATACTTAGCATGCTGTACCTGTTCATAAACTGGCCACCCTCAAAACACCACAGGGCTCTAGATGACAATTTTGATTTTGCCATGTTATAGAAGATACTTTGGATAGTAAAAATAACAAGCTTTGAAACAAACACTACTTGTGTAGGAACCATTCTGCAGAATTTGCCTGAAATTAAAGCTAGGGTTTCCAAACTCCAAATTTTCAAACTGCCCCAGGCAATTTCTGTGTTCTGCTAAAAAAAGGGTATGTGATTCAGCAAGAAGTAAACAAAGCTCTGAAAAGCACTGAGAGGAAGTCTGGAGAAGATGAAAAGGTAGTGATCTGGTGAAAATCCAGTTTTCTTTCAGTCTGCAGTTATCTGCAAGGATGACTAACTCACAATGTGACTGGGCATCCAAAGTGCCTGTGTGAAGGGCTCAACATTGGTAGTGAGACACCCTGTTTCCTCCCCACAAAAAAAAAAAAAGCAAAAGAAAAAAAGCACAGAAATTTAGCTAGCAAGTATATCTGGAGATGCATCACCTGTTCAAGCACAAAGCATACACCATTAAATGTGGTGTATTTCTTATGAGCATTACTTTTTTTCCCCTCAAATAGATAGATATAAAATTTACATCAGAACAGTGATCACAGAATCACACAGAATCAGGCAAATAAGTGATACTCAGGAGGAGGGAATTTAAACCTCGCTTTAGAAAGTGCAAACAACAGAGGACAACATTATGCAAAAATAAAAGAAGTAAAAGCAAGGCAGCTCTAGAATGCATGCTGTGCTTTCATTCTAGTTAATAGGCACTATTAACCCTGAATAGTAGGGATAAAGCTGAGAAAAATATAGAAGAAGCCCCCCAAAATAGTGGACAAAAAGAAAAAATGGTGAAGTACTGAAAGGGCAATGGCAAAAATCAGAAAAAAAGATTCACTACTACAAAAAGTACTCCATCCGGAGAGGAAGAGAAAAGCAAACAATAACTTTTGGGCTTGTGTGATTTTACACAGGAGGTAAGACTTGAGCTATCTCTGCAGCTACTGCTACAGCTTCTGCAAACAGCTTCTCTTTCAAGTCCACGTGGTACAGACACTCACTGTGTAAATAGACGTACAGGATGATGCTTTAAAGGGCAAAACTTATCTCATGGATTTCAAAGACATGATGTGCCTATGGCAATTTACTAACTGACAATCTGTTGAACTACAATGTTGACACAGACCCAGCAGCCTAAACTGTTCATGAATAAACTAAAAGTGGAAAATTTCCAGCCATAAAATATTTTGACAAAAAAAATCCCCCAAACCAAAACAGAACTATAAAAAAAAAGCTTTAAAAACCAACCCAAAGGTTCTCAAGTGTCAGAATTTAACAAGTTATCAAATTTAATGTAGAATAGCAGTTTTTATATGAAGCCAGGATATATGTACCAATTAGCACATGTGAAAAAAGGAAATGTTAATTAACCACACTTAAAGCACCTGTCTGTTGTGTAAGCATAAGAAAAATCAGGACTGTTTATGATATATAGATATCAGCAAACAAACAATAAACAACAACTACGGAGTGGAACTAAATTTGGCTTGTAAGTAAACAGCTGAAATTTCATCTGGCTGAGTTTCACTAAGCGAAATTTCTCTAACAGACAACATCAACTTCATCCTACCAGAGAAGCCAAGGCTCATATCTCCCCATATACAACTACACTGAGTTGTGATCTCTACTAAAAAGAACAGTTTAGCTAGTTGCTCGTCTTTGTTCAATCATTTTGAAACAGACACAGTAGTAAATCCACACAAAGAATGACTGAGCTTTCAGAAGTTCCACAAGTTTGGAATCTACTCACTCAAAAAACCTATTTTATTCCATTTTTTAAACATTCAACAATAAAGCAATGAAAACTTTTAATGAGTTTTCCAAATGCAATTACAGTAATTAAGCAGTCCAGTTTTAACATTTTCTTTTGTTACTAAATAACAACTAGCTTTTGAAATATTCCCAAGGAGTTACACTCCCCGGTCTCCCCCCCTCCCCCGAGAATCTTTGGCATTTCAGTGAGGGCTTGTTAAACAAATAAACGCAATTAACTTTAGAACATAATGCCATACTGATATATAGATGAAACTTTTCGGAACTGGTAAATGTGACAAGTATCCCCTGGGTACAAAACAACAGCAGTAACTATATTTTTCTTGAGATAAGAAAGACAAAAAAATCAAAAACCTTAGGAACATTTGCATATCTGTCACTCAGCTAAATGATTTAGTGAAGTATCATTTTAGATTATTTATGTGCCTTATTAATCACATTTTCTCGCAGAAACAATTGAAAAGATGGATAACACTTCATATCAAAGGGACAATCTGCTACATATTTTGACCAATAATTGAAATTAACAACAAACATATAGAACAGACTTACAGTAGGGGCATCCAAAATCATTTCTTCCACAGTTTTTAAGTCTAAATGTAGACTGAGACTGAGAGCTTCAAATACATATTTATATGAAGCATCAATTTTTGTTCTTCGATATTCTCTTGCTTCTCTGTATTGAGCCTGAAACATTCAACACGTCTTTCAAAGTGATCACAACAATGAACAACTACTTGCAACTAATGCTGAATTATACTGTCTTGTATTATAAGACTTTCCTACTCTTTAAAAACACCTAAATTTTCAGAGGCTAACAGTAGAACAAATTATTAAGAATCATTACAAAATACAGTCATCTCTGAAAACAGGTTAATGAAAAGCAAACATTAAATGTACTACAGCTAGATTTGAAGATATTTGGGTGCCACATTTTATTTTTCAAAGTCAAAACATCAATTTAAAACTAAAGTATCTAGAGTGGATATATATTTGCAGGAACTAAGCTAGGTGCAGCTTTGCCTTAATGTGAATTATTCACTTAACATCTCCTGCTTCCTTCTTCTTTTAAAGTAAAATCTTAAAATACTGCGAACACTGAAAACAGACTCACTTTCTACAGTGAGTGAACAAACCTTTCTAAAAAAAAAANGTATAAATTGAATTTAGTCATCCAAGAGAAGAACCAGAAATCTACTTTGAGGAGTAAGGTTGAATCCTAAACCTGTTTATCTCTTCCAATACTGCTCCGGCTAAACCTGGACAACTTTCGGCTTCCAAGAAACAAAGATGCTTGAGAAGAGGAAAAGCTTGCTATTTGTCGAGCACGGAGAACAGATCTGGCTACAGCGTCTTCTGGTGTAAGAGGAGCAGGCACAGAACTCTTTACAGTGAGCCCAGAATCTTTTCCAGTGTTTGAACCTTTTGGATTATTTTTTTTCATCTCCTCCATTCTGAAATCTGAAATATGAAAACAAAATTAAAAAAATCACATTTGCAATGGCAGATTTTTCAAGTCTACCTTTTCAAGAAGATGGGAAAGAAGAGCGAGTAGGGAATAAAAACACAAAAAAACTGACTCAAAACTGACTTCCAGGTATACAAATTCAATAGTCCATCAAGTCCTCTTCAAGATAACAGACATTTATATATGTTTAACGATAGGTTACACATGTCAAGATGAAAAAGATTGGAGAAAGACTTTTTAAAAATAATTGACCATACATTTATATTTTGTGGAGTCTTTCTTTCTACATCTTTCTGTATAACAAATAAAATTTAAAAAAGATTAATACTTTCACTGAATATCTGATTATCTTAATTCTGTGCCTAAACTCTGGAACACTGGAGATCATAGGGATGGGATGGCATTCTTAATCAGGATAAAGGATTTCTTAGTCCATCCCCTGGTGGCCAGGGACTAGCACCTTAATTGCCCTAGAGGAGGATTTCTCAAACAGCCCAAACCAAAGTATATTCATGGCTGACTGCTAAGCAGTAGGATGTTATGCAATGGTGGCTTCTTCCGTTTTCTTTCCCTTTCTATTCCACTGGCACATAAGCCTTGGAAAGGTTTGGTTTCTGAATGCCAAGCCCATAATTCATGGCTACAAAGAAGCATCTAAACCCTTTCTCTCCATGTTTTCCTGTTATGGGACATACTCATCCACTTGCATTTGCTGGCAACCATCAATCCTACTCAGTAGATCTTAACACTCATAAATATATATAGAACATTAAATGTTTTATTTGGTGTGTTCAAATCTACACAAGGGTTGAGCAACTAGTTTTAGGGAACTATAATCATCAGTAGAGCTATACTTGAAATCCTTACCTAGTGTCTAATCTTTCCTCTTTCACGGAGTTGTTGTAATGGAGAAATATTTCACAGAACAAAAGTTAAGCTATGCCACTAAGGTCTTACTCAGGATAACAGACAAAACCAAAAAGCATGCTACTTGCTATTCTACCCAGATCACTACTACCATAAGGATTAAAGTAGCTGTCAGGAATTACCTAGCAGTTCTTGTAAGGCCCTAGAGCAGCCAGCCACAGGTGTAACAGTGTTATATACTATTGCCTGATTGAGGAAATGCAAAATCAGAAGTGAGGCTGACATGAAAAGCAACATCTCATACTACATTACTAGCTCCTTGGTTTTGCCCATAATTACCAAAGTAGCCACTGTTCTATCAAATTTGGCATGCAATCACCTGCTATAGAAAAAGTTCATCTCTTTCTTGAAGAAAAAATGCTAAGTAAAAACAATTTTGGAAAGTAATGAAAAAAAAGGAAAATGTAAAATCTAAATTAATTCCTTTCCTTCATGTTTATCTGACTGAGCTGGCCATCTGTAAGGTTAGTTGGGTACTCTCCTTCTTGATGTTGAGGTGGAATAGTTTGGATGTAAATTTCGTTGCCTTTTAATTGGTTCTCTTGAACAGTGAAGTTGAAACCTTCTCCTAAAACCCAACATGAGAGAGGTGGGGTTCTCACAGCTTGCTTTAAAAACAAAGACTATATCATATACTGCCATCTCCCCTGACTCTCCAAACATCTGTAAACAATGTGTCTGGTGGCTCAGCTGAAATTTTCACACTTTTTGTGAAAACAGCATGAACTCAGGCTGGCTACCTATTCTAGTTTGTACCAGCAGATATGCTTTTATGTTAAGGCTTCCTTTCCCCCTCTTCAGGGTGCCCTAAGCCTTGTCTACAGGATGCATTCACATAAGAGAAGTTGAGTTCTGGTATCCAGCATACCCACTTTAGAAGGCAGGAGGAAGATGAGGTGAGAGGGAGGGAAAGAAAAGTGTAAGGTTCCCAAGCATACAGCATGAAGGATATTGACTTCTGGCTGCCTTCTGAAAAGCTGATATGCCTTAACAAGCACTTCTATTTTGGTAGAGAGATGCAGACAAAGAGGGTCACCGATGGCACTGGAACCACGCCTCACAATGCAGAGAGAGGTGAAGCAGTCCACTAACAGCTGGCCACCTTCCACAAAGAAGAGGAAGCAACTCCCACTACTTGATACTCTTGCCTCAATCCTGGGGCTATATAGCACAGGGGAGGCAGAGGGCCAGCTGTGATCAGTTAGCCATGAGTGAGGCCCACAACAGCAGAGCCCATAACAGCCACAGTGGGGCTCTTGCTAGTGTTGTTTAATACCTTCATCACTGACACAGACAGAATGACTGAGTGCACCCTAAAAAAGTTTGCAGATGACACCAAGCTGAATGGTGGGATTGACACTCCTGAGGAATGGGATGTCTTCCAGTGGGAGCTGGACAAGCTTGAGAAGTGGGCCAGCCCATGTGACACTTATGAAGTTTAACATGGTCCTGCACCTAGCTGGGAGCAATCCCCAGCATCATCACCATGTTGGGGGTAAAAGGATGGAGAGTTGTCCTCTGGAGAAGGACTTGGGGGTGTTGGTGGATGACAAACTGAGTAAGAGCCAGCGATGTGCACTAACAGCCCAGAATGCCAACTGCATCCTTGGCTGCTGGCGTGGACAGCAGGTCAACGAAGGCGATTCTGCCCTCTCCTGGGTTTGGCTAGGACAGGGTTAACTTTCTGCAAGAAGCGGGACGGGGCCACGCCCAGGACAGACACCCGAACCAGCCAATGGAGTATTCCATACCGTACTAATGCCATGCCCAGGGGGGCCCTAGAGGAGCTGGAGCTGAGCCGGGACGAGGTGCTGGGTTAGGCGACGGCACTACGGCGATAACAGCGGCGAGGAACCGGCGAGCACCTGGCGCAGCAGCCGAGTCTCGGGCGGACTCGGGAAGCATCGGTTACTACAACACAGTTGCTAGGCGACGGGTAGCTAGGTGCGGTAGGGTTGTATAGATATGTGTGTGTATACATATATAATTCACCTATTTTAAATTCAAATTTGCTGCATTTTGTATAAACTATGGCATTTGAAGTGCTACTTTCCATTTGGTAAGCTACAGATCCCTAGATACTATTTACCCTATTCCTCTTCTGATGAAAGCCGTGGAACCAAGCACTGAACTTGGTCATACACCACCTCAAACACTTACGTCCAGACTTTTTCGGATTGTTGCCTAGTTTGATGGGTGGCTGCAGTAATGGTACTTAGAAATACAGGAAAGGTAGAAAAACTCGGTAACTGGCTAACTTAAACTTTCCTAGACCAGACATCAGAGCTTTGAAACAGTGCCAAGAGTCAAATCGTTGTTCTGCTGTGTGAAACACAGTCCCTTCCTCTGGCCCTTGGAGATTCATATCCAAGATCCTTAAGCCTGAAATGATTTTCCACTCCCTACTCCCCCATACAGTTAGGTTTGGGATATTGTAACAACTAATGTATCTTCATTTTCATTTGCACTCTACAGTTTTATGAATACAAAACATTTTAATCAGACCTTTGGGACAGTGATTTAATCTGTAATAGTACAATCATCTAAATTAAATGAAATACAAAGTTTTCATAATACTATTAAAATAATGAAATTACGTGGCTTACAAATATTAAGAAACTAGCCACATACTTGAGAAAGAAGTCTATTACCTAGAAGTCAGCCAAGCATCCTTTGATAACAACTACAGCAAGGTTGCACAGAGTCAGACCTTGTTTGTTCACTTTTTCCTGTACCACTTGCCAGTACATGCTGCTGAGACGTGTGTAGCACATTTTGACTTCCAGTGTACAGGCAACAAGAAAAAAAGCATTTTGCAAGCTTTTGGGAGCAGAAAATGGAGAAATAAGTAACTCTGAAATTCCAGGAAGTCCACATATGGTGGGTTTTTTCCCCAGGTGAAGATCCAGCTAATCAAGATGTAGTCCAAACCCTGATACTTGCTTCTGTACAGAGCCACTAGTTTCCAGGTCACTTTTCTATTTGTTTTTCAGCCAAGCTCTATAGCCATTTTCCCACCTTAATCAGACAATCACAGAATATTAGGAGTTGGAAGGGACCTCGAAAGATCATCTAGTCTAACCCCCCTGCCACAGCAGGATTCCCTAAACCAGGTCATCTAGAAGCATGTCCAGATGGGTTTTGAATATCTCCATAGAAGGAGACTCCACAACCTCTCTGGGAAGTCTGTTCCACTGCTCTGGCACCTAAACTGGGAAAAAATTTTGTCTTGTATTCACACGGGATCTCCTATGCTTCAGCTTACAACCATTGTCTCTTGTCTTGTCACTGGGCTTCACTGAGAAGAGCCTGACTCCATCCTCCTGACTCACCCTTCACAGGTTTAAAGGCATAGATGAAGTCACCCCCTAGCCTCCTCTTCTCCAAGCTAAAGAGACCCAGCTCCCTCAGCCTTTCCTCATAAGGAAGATGTTTCAGCACCTTCATCATCTTGGTGGCTCTGTGCTGGACTCTTTCAAGCAGTTCCCCATCCTTTAACTGAGAAGCCCAGAACTGGACAAAATATTCCAGATATTCAAAGCATCCTGACTGTTACAAGCTGACAAGAAAATCTTGACATAGAACAAATTTAAATCAAAAAAATAGTATGGCCAATGAAACAGCCGTGAGGTAATTCTAAACTCTGGAAGCCCACTGAGGTTTAAAAAGATGAAAGCAACAAAAATGCCTATTTTCATCAGCGACTGACTGAGAAACAAGAAAACAGAATCACTGGATGAAGAAAAGCTGTTAAGTATGTCATTGGGATTTATGAGAAACTTTCAAGGCAAATTGAAGTTATGACCCAGTAGGCCACACAAAGAGGGGACAACTCTTATTGATGTAAGGCCAGGCTGGCACTAGTCTGAGTTACAGAACTGCAACTGTCTCCCTGTCCCAGCTTTTGACTTTTTCTTTGCTAAGGTGCACAACGGAAATTAAGACTGGCCCATCTAGAAATTAGTTATGCATAAAAGATAAGACAAAGGGAATCACATCTTTATTTTCATTGGAAGGTATTTCCTTATTAAGCTCCTCATTCTAATTTTACATTCAGTGCATCCAAATCAAATCTAGATATGAGATCATATTATTGAATTTTTAAAAATATACTGAAGGCCTTGAGCGCACCACATCCATGGCTGCTCTATATGCAGACATAATCAAATTCAGCTACTTCTCATGTAGAACACTAGAGCTGCTTGCCATCAGGGGTACTAAAAAGCAAAGAGCACTGTATGACAGTCAGCTCACTTTAGGTAGGCTGGATCTAACAGCTCAAGCCATAGTTTTTCTGCAACGGCAGCTGTGGCAAATACCCCTCACCTGCAGTTAGAGCAAAAGTATTCTCAGCAACTTATGTGTTTCACCTGAAATTCAGCTCCTGTCAGAACAAAATACCTTTACCACAATACAAAGGGATGGGTTCAAAGTAGTTTCATGGCTGTTTATTGATACAAATGAAACCTTAATTGCTACTGAATGACCAGTACCAGTTCCTGAAAAATCCTAAATAGAACTTCAAAATTTTACTTTGAACAACTAGCCTGACCTGATCCCATCTGCATGTAAGACGTGATAAAAATTACAACCAAAGGTGATTTAGCTGCAATTCACTTACAGGATATGCCTGAACACCAGTTAGAAATCAAACATTAAAATATAACTAGGTCTAAATGCTAGATCCTGCAGGCAAAATGCAGTACAGAGACAGATGATAACAGTTTTGTTTAAATATTCAGACATCAAAGCAGAAGAATTCTAGGCACAACAGTGCCATCCAGGGGCCAGCTAAGTGCTGATGAACGACCAAAGAAATTCCTGAAATTGATTTTATTCGTATAAACCAAAAGTTATACATTTACACAATTTCCCCAAGTATTTATAAATATGATCTCAGTTATTTTCAATACTGCAATAGACAAACGGTAATGTGAAACAAAACCTGATTCATTCTCTAGCCATGCTAAGACTTGCTTACATTTAGGCACGAGTATTGTAAAAGTCCCAGTTCGGTAAAACAGAAAAATATTTCAAACAATTTAAAGCAACAACCCCTCCTAGCACAAAAAGCTGGAAACAATGAGGAAAAGTTTGGTAAAACTTTGCCAAACTTTTCAGACCGACATCTTGCAAAGTCCAAAACACACACTCAGCCCCACTTCACTACAACTACTTAAAATGAATTGTGTTTATAGAAATTTTACAAAGCTAAAGCTCTAGAAGACTTAATTTCTGCACAAACAGAAAAATTACTGTGCCTTCTGCACAAACGGAAAAATTGATCTGAAAATTTTAAGGCACTTTGAAAATGGAAAGGCTGTTTTTATGTCAGAGGGAAAAGGAGGAGGGAACGACAAAGCAAAGTCTAGAAACACAGCACTGTTCACCGTTTACTCATGTAATCTTTTTAGGCTAGTTCTGCAACGGGAGCAACAAGGCAAGAAAAGCAAATCTCCCAGATTATTTCTAAGATTATAAACTGCTCGAAGGAGTCTCTTCAGTTGAAGGATGTAGAGGTGTACATCCTTCAGGTCTTTGACTCAGTCGGCTGATGATGCAACCTAACCGTGTGAAATGCAAGGCAACACTAGGAAATTCACGTTCATACGATGCGAGCTCTTCTTAAAAGCGCTGCCCTGGCGCGCCCCAGAAGAGTCCGTTTATTTTCCTCCTGCCCACCCGCAACAACTTGAGGAAAACCCTCTTCACTCCCACTTCTAACAGAAGTCTTTCACAGCGGGCCTCTTCGCTGGCGAGGCAGATGCATGCGGTACTGTGCGACGCCCCGGGCTTGTCGGTACCCTCCGTCCCCCACCCCCTGGGCCTATCGGTACTCTCAGTTTTCCACCCTCCGGTCCTGTCAGTACCTTCCGTCCCCCACGCCTGCCTGCCTACCGCTTCAGCATGGTACTAAAGCACGACGCCAGTGAAACTCTGCAGGCCGGCCTTGAGCAAGGCGCGCATGCATCACAGGGAAGCCGCGCGGCTGGGGCGGAGTCAAAGGACAGAGGCATACGAGTGCTGTCCTAGAGAGTCTCTAACCATAGAGTCCGTCCCTGTATGGGGGGGGGAGGTGGGGAGGGNTAGGCGGTGGCATGTCACCACCCTGCGAGCGTCCCGAGCCGGACCTGACTCTCCGGAAGTCAGGTGTTGCTGTCTGGAGTGGTGAGGAAGATCCTGGGCCGGCCTCGGTCGTCGCCATGTGGTCTGAGACGCCCCGGTAGATGCTGCACGCTATACTGGCTGTCGGTGAAAGGGCTGTGCGATGAAAATAAAGGTCTGCCCTGCAGAGATAAACTGCCTTTAGGGGGTTGCCATGCAATTGTGGACACCTGTGCTTCGGTTCGACATCCAGTAATTGAGGGTCATATCATTGGCATGGCATGGCATGGGTTACTGGTTTGTGTTCACTCTGAAGTTTTACGGGTGATTTTAGAGGACCTACCAAACTCTCACGTGATTCTTTTCTGGCTAACAAATATACGATTTGGTGGTAGAGGGGCTGAGTGTGAGTAATTAATGGGTTAGAGCCAACGTTTTCCCACTCTGTAAGTAGTTTGGTGTTTCTTTTTTTTTTTTTCCCCGCTCTGTAGCAATAATTAAATTACGTGTGTTTCACTTATGATGAGATTCGACTAGACATTTGCAAATTATTGTGTACGGTAAGTGTGTCACAACTGGCTTCTTTAAACTGTTGCTGCATCACCTAAAGAGTAGGTGACAATTCTGCTGGTCATGTGTTGTATCAGCTTCTGCAGGTGGTGTTGTGCACTTCCAGGATTCCTGGATAATTCACAGGGTGGTAAAGTTTCAGTTTGTCATAAGCAGAACCAAAATGGCAGATTATACAAGCATTCTCAGATTACACTTGTATTAAAAGTAAGTTTTATTTTCGAGGCATATGGTAACTCTGAGGGGAGTTATTTTGCATGTCAAGAATTTGTTGAGAGGTAACCTGTTTTTCAGAAAAAATACAGTTTGATATTAAATAAAATACAGATATTTACCTGGTAATTTATTATAAGAGTTCGGTCCTTGATGTTAACAAATGTAACATCAAATGTGAGTGATTTCACATTGAAATATAGAAGTGAATCTGCAAAAAAGGAAGAAACTATTTCATTCATTGTTGAAGCATGGATTTTTTTGGTTGATAAAGTTCAGGTGGTGATTTGTAGTCTTGCACCAAATAGCTGCTTGTATAACAAGGGATGAAAAAAAGAAGCGTTATTTGACCGAGGAATAACCAGAGAGTTCTTCAGAAAAAGATTGAGTACAAAGAAGAAATTTCTTCTGCCAGTAAAGGAAGAATTTCTTTACTGAAAGAGGGGTGAGATGCTGGAATAGGCTGCCCAGGGAGGTGGTGGAGTCACCATCTCTGTAGGTTTTTAAGAAGAGGATTGATGTGTTTCTTCAGGGCATGATTTAGGGATAAGAGTAGTGTAGGGCTGTCGGTTGGACTAGATGATCTTGGAGGTCCTTTCCAACCATAATGATTCTGTGATTCTGCAAAGAGTTTCTGTACAAAAGGTTGGAAGGTTTCAGTAAAGATACTGGGTATCTCATTCCTTCTTATAGTTCAAACATATTACACTATCCTGAGAGGAGGCTGAAAGTCAGTTCTTAGGTTTTCTGGAGGTGGGAGCTGTTATCAGAGCTCTGACAAGAAATAGGCACTCTAATACAGGTCCATCTGAGATCTAAGGTAGTACAGAGACTGAAATCCTGGATGCCATCTCATCAAGAGGGTCAGAAGGTCAGGCTGGAGACCTGAACAATTTTTTTCCATTGTTACACCTGTGTTTTTCATATGCGTCAGAGCTGTATTAATTACTATGGTGACTAGTCATAAAATCTGAAATACCTTTTTTTAACTAATATCTGGGTATCCTCTGTGTATATATTACTGAGATGCCCTTGTAAGAATACGTTTTACTGGTGAGAAATATCTTCCTCTAATGAAGGTGCAATGGTGGAATTTGAGCATGAATAAAATAATGATTTTAGAAAGTCTAACATTTTAAGCTATTGGATTTTTCTTGTGTATTCTTCTGATTTGATAAGGAAAGGATTTACTATCATTACAAAGCAGCTCTATGCTACACACCCCGGCATTCCGTAATGAAGCAATGCTAGGGATCATGCCAATTTCTTCCCCCATTAGGTGATATTAAATAGGCATGGTGGTAGTTGTTGCAGAAAGAACTTTGTAACCCTCATATAGTGCATAATCTTGTTTGTCTTAGCTGAATTTACACTAGTTCTTTGTAAGGCCTTATAAATTCAATCATATTATATTTAAGTATTCCAGACCTGCTATTCGTTAATATAAACTATAATGTCCTGCTAATTGGTGAGAGCCTTAAGAAATTCTAGGATGATAGGTTTCAAAATTTTTCTTTTACAAATTTGTGTTTTGTTTACAGGAAGAAAAATGGTCTAAAACTAGTGTTTCTTGGCACCTTTCTTAACATTAATCGACTTTCATTACTTCCTGTTACACATTTGTTACTGGTAATTAACAAAACTAGTAGTTATCTATGTCCAAACACTTCTTTGTTCTGCAGTGTCTGCAACATTCCTATGAACTGTATTGTTGGAGGTAGAAGTTGCAGTTGCACAGCATCTACTTTGTACAGCTAAGATATACTTGTTTAGCTTGTATTGGAGTAGGAAGGATAATTACTGCTTGAGTAGGTAGCTTCAGTTCAGTGTAATTTAGCAAGAGTTGTTCTGATGTTACTGTCCTGGTGAGAACAAAAAGTCCCCTCAAATTCTTAATGGAAAGTTTTGTTAGTACAGTGTAAAAATCAAGAATAGGTTTCAGTATTATTAGGTAGCATGTATGTGTTTTGAAATTAAAATCATAATAAAATCAGATGGTGATTTACCTTATCATCAAAGAGACTTGAAAGTTGAATATTATTCTTATGAAAATCTAATTTTCCAAGGAAATGAGGCTAATAAAAGGACTATAATGTGTGTCTCCTTTCTGCAGTTTTTTAATTTGCTGGCTAATCTCAGAGATTTTGACTAAAGTAGATTTAGGTTTGTTTTTTTTTAAACTCACATTTGGCTAAGGATTATTTTCTCCATGAAACAACATGCTCTGATCTAATAGGGAACAAAGAATAAAAATGTCATACTATTTAGATGACTATATGAATGGGATTTTAAGTACTGTACAGTGGTGTCACAGATCCTGATAGTATTCTTCTGACTGTGCCAGTTTGTTGTGGATGAGAGTTTTAGAACACTTAAGGAATTTGTAAAAGCATTACTTAAAAGACTGGAGATGCAGAAAGGTAAGGGAGATGTTCCTGTTCAGTTACAAGGTTCAGAAAGGACCCCCTTGCTTTCTGAACTCTCTCAGATAGGAGTCTATGTGCAATTAGATCCAGTACTAGTCTCAGACTTGATCAGTGATTTATGGCTAAAGGATTATTTTGGTTTATGGATAAAGGATTGGATGTGTTTATGGCTAATGGATTATATGTGTTTACTCAGTCCATTAAATAACTTATTTAAGATTTTTGAAGTTTCAGCATGCTTATTCCCAGTTCACTTACCTTTGTCTGGGTGTCTGGCGTTTGTTTGCTCCGGAGTTCAAACTCTTCAGTCTGGGTGTCTAGTGTTAGTTTACTCCAAAGTCTGAAACCTGAGTTTCTCAATGCAAACTCTCAGGCATCAGATTTTGTAAAAATACATAATTTATTCAGCAGCAGAGTCAGCCTCAGCTGGGTTCCTCCAGAGTGGAACGAACCTGATCAAAGAAATCCCTGGAAAATTGCATCCTTACAGACTGTTCAGCAGCCCCTTTTTGGTGATTTTGGCCTGAGATCTTCTGACATCTTACTGGAGTTCCTCGCTATCTCCAGACAGGCTATTTGTTGTCTTGTCTAGTTGCTGCTGGTGTTGATGGTTGTAGCCTTGAAGCCTCCTTATCTTCTGATTTGGCCAGATCTTCTGGCTCTGGTGCCCCTCTTTTGACTAAGTAGGTACACATTCAGTAAAGCTAAGTGAAAATTTACAGCTTGTAGCCTAAGACTTCAGTGACTCTATCTTTTCATGCTAAGTAAAGCTAAGCAAACAATGTACTAAATCACACAACACTGTAACTCTTCAGTGATGCATTCTATTTAAAACTTAACTAATATCTCTTAACATCAAGAGGCATCCCTTTTCAAAGGGAAAGCAGCTTGGTGTGCTGTTCAGTTGCCTTGATCTGTAACTGGTAAAAGATCTTGTTGCTTCAAGACACAATTTTGAGTGTTGTCTCAGCTGTAGGAGAGATCATCACCATACAGTCGTGCTGCCTAGCAGGGAGAGTTCAAAGCAAGCTCACTTAGGCTGTCATTCATATATGGAATAAAGTAATTGTCCTGTAGTAAAATTGCATACAATGGGAGAGGTGTGCACGAGATTCCTTGTCTTCACAACTTGATCTCATGATCAGTGTTTACTGCGTCTCTCTGCTCCTTTGTGGGTTTTCTAGATGAGTTCTTGGCCCGGCTGTGACTCACCCTTTACCTCCTTAGGAGCCTGTTCAAAACTGCTGTTGATTTGGTTAAGGGGGTAGTGTGAAATGTATCCTTTTCAAGTGGTAAGGATCCTAGGAAAAAATAAGAGGGAATTGCAACAGAAAAATGTAAGAAATCAGTTATAATTACTCAGCTATTCACAGAATAGTTTAGGTGTCCCATTCATAATTTGGTTTTCTTTCATGTAAAATTATTTATCGGTGTAACTGCTTCAGAAACTCATAATTTCCAAGTTAACAATGATATTGTGCCAGAAGTGTATAAAAATTATTTTTCTTTTAATTGCATGTATATCTGTATGATAACATTAAAATACCACTGTTAGCAAGGTCCTGTAATTTTAGTGAGCCATCATCTTGCTGCTGGCAAATGTGGTGCAGTTTCAGTGTGACTGCATGACTGAAAATTAAGATTTAAAAGAGTTAAAAAGCACAAATGTTTTTGCAATTCTGACATCCCATTCCTGTATGAGAGTATTGCATTTTTATTTCTGTGCCCAAGGAAGAAGTGGGGAGAAAGTAAAGGCTGCAGAAGTGTACAACAAAGTGAAACAATGAAGACTAGAGTTTTTGAGAAAGGAGAGGACTATTCAGTTTTTCTTACCATCTTCAACTTGTCACGTTCTTTTATGCAAGGGAAAAAGGTAACTTGTAGAACAAAAAAGTTTAGTTTTGCAATTATTATGTGTCAACAGCATATGATCATGCTTTTGCAGGTTTTGCCTGTATTAAGCCCAATGGTATTTTCACCTCATGTTTAATTTTGTAAGTGTGCAGGCTGAATGAATCTTTTTTTTAAAAACTATTGCTGTCTTGCATATGTTTCCTATTTTAAGAAGCTTCCTGATAGTTTTCAGGTGTACTTTCACAAAATAACTTCCGAAATTAAAATTTTCTGAAACATTTGCTAGATGGCAGCACATTATCATCAACTGCCATGTATAATGGCAAGTTTAAAGGGAGATAGCTCGTGTTAAATTTGAAAGATTATCATTGTTGATTAGCAGAAACAGAAGCTTTGAATGGGAACCAACCCAGATTTGTGATTGGTGGGTTTTTTTCAGGGTACGTGCTTCTTAACTGATCATGTTTGTTTTTTTTTACAGTCACACTTGGCTACCAGTATCATATGATTACAATGAATAAAATTATACC
>VWZX01006099.1:0-22173 GCA_013399015.1 Galbula dea
GGGGGGCTGGGAAGAGCCCTTAAACCCACCACACTATGTAATTCCTATTTTACTGAATAGTTTCCCAGTACATAATCCCATTCTGTGATATTCAGTAAACATTAAACTCCACCAGAAACATCACACATTAGAGACATACTATGCAATAAATTATGAGCTCACTTAAGCACAAAATGCTCTTGAAGCTCAAGAGTATTTCTGTAGTTAACTAACATAATTTCTGCAACGAGCATATTTTTGAAAAGCAATCTAGTTTATACACAGTGACTCTTGAAATTTAGGAAAAAATAGTGGTATATACTGAAGGAAAAATTGAATAGTCATTTATGTTTTGGAGTTTATTAGGAGGCACAGTTCAGACATCCTAATAAATAGCCACCTTAATAAATAACTCAGAAGTCTGCTTTTTGTAAAAGGAAGGATTTGAATGCATGAAACTGTATTCACAGAGGATGAACATGGACGTAATGTTGTTCTGATTTTTTTGACCTTTAAAAGCAAAAGACACTTTCATCTTCGTGGAGTGCAATAACTGTAAGCCATATTCAGGTAGAAACTCTCCAGGGTCACCAGCTTCCCTACATACAGCTATGTCAAGGCCAATGTAAGTTTCCAAGTAAGCTTCTGGGGTCTTCAGCATAAGTTAGATGTGGAACTGTTAGAGTGGGTCCAGAGGAGTGCTACAAAGATGATCAGAAGACTGAAGCACTTCCCCTACAAGGATAGGCTGAAGGAGTTGGGATTGTTCAGACTGAAGAAGAGAAGGCTTCAGGGGGATCTCATAGCATCCTTTCAGTACCTAAAGGGGAATTACAAGATAGAGGGAGAAAGACTTTTCAGCTGATCAGATTGCAATAGGAAAAGGAGGAATGGGTATAAGCTGAAGGAGGGGAGATTTAAATTGTAAATTAAAGGAGTTTCTTTACCCAGAGAGGAGTGAGGCAGTGGAACAGGTTGCCCAGAGAAGTGGTGGATGCCCCATCCCTGGCAGTGGTCAAGACCAGGCTGGAAGTGGCCTGGGCAACCTGGTCTAGAGAGTGGCATCCCTGCCTGTGGCAGGGGGGTTGGAGCTAGATCATCTTTAAAGTCCCTCCCAGCCTGGGCCAGTCTATGATTCTGTGATTCTGATAGAATGACAGATACCCCAACTGCTGCCTCTAGAAAGACAGTCCGGGCTCTGCGCATCCTAGCTTCCCCAGCTGACAGACTCTTTATTCAAATAAAGCACATTTTTACCTATTTCCTATAGATACGTTGATCTCTGCAATCCAGAGAAGAGTGCTCCCAGCAAGTGCTCTTCACTGCTTCTCTCTGAACACATTTATTTCTTGTGGCAGAGTATAATTTATAAAATATGATTCACTGTGTTTATTTATGTGTACATGCACGTTCGACATTTTCTAACTTTTAGTCTTGTTTGACTGCAAGCGAAGCATAAATCTTGTGTCAAAATTTCTTTAGTTGAAAGTTTGTCTATATTTTTAAGATAAGTGACTCTGAAAGATATTGGATATTTTAAATAAAGTAACAGAAAAGAATGATTTTAAAATATGTGTAACTTAATGACCTTAGCATTAGGCTTCAGAGTATGTACAAATTTTTCGTTGTTGCTTAGTGACAATTTAAAAATATTTTTTCAATGAAGAATAAAGACAGAATAAACATTTTAACATGTAACCAAAGTCTGTTTGAAAGCTTCACTATGGAGCTGTCTCTTATCAAAGTGGGTTTTTATGACCTCAAAAACCACCTTGAAAGATTTAAATTCATAATTTGCAGGAAATATGCACATTTTGATCCTACTCTGCAACAAATCCATTACTACTGCACACACTGTAGTCTGCATAAACTATAGAAACCTTCATAGCTAGGGATTAGCTCTTGCTAATCCCCTCTTTACTTCTCTCAACTGCCTTTCTCTTCCCTGCTGCATCAAGCATAAATGACTTGTTTTCATTTCTCAAATCCTTATCGCCTTTGCTTGCCTAACCTTTCATCTCTTATGTGACATCAAGACATTGACTCCCACCTACAGTTTTGCTAGCAATGTGTGTGTGGGGGGAGTTTCTCAAGGAAAATGGACGTATAGTGAGCAATCTTAGACTTTGTTTGACAGGGTTCTGTTCTCATGTGAAAGCATGCTGCTTGGGACACTTACGATGAGAAAGCCTGCAAACGTGGACTCTGTACTGTGTGAAAGTAGGCTGGGGAGGCAGACTGAAGGACAGTGTGTTTGTGCAGTGCCAAAACAAGGAGATTAACGGCCTTGCCACCTGCAACAACAAGAACCTGACAGGAGGAGTCAGACGTGGAGATTGATGCTCTGTGGTCAGTGGGTCTTAGCAAATCATATGTAATGTTTAGGCGAGTGGACAATGCATGTAACCAATTGTAATTTGAGCTATCACGTGGCTTGTATGTAGAAAATGTATTTAAGTAGAGTGTGTGCTTAATAAAATTGACTTATTGCCGTATTCACATTGGATTGAGAGCGAAGTCCGGGACTTCCGCGTCGCCTACATGTGTTTGTGTATTTGGTGGTCTACAGCTGTTTTTCAACATCTTCCCTTCTTTTCCCAAACTACCTTGCAGGAATGGACAATATATTCTTTTCATTCAGACTTCCCATATCTGCCAAATGACAAAATCGTCTTTCTTCAAATCCCTTAAATCTGTTCTATGTTTTACAGCCTGTAGTGGGTAGGTGAATTAGTAGTTGTGACTCAGGTGTACCCCTCACGATATCATCCATCTTGGATGTCTCTATTTCTACTTCATGTAATAATATAGTACATAGCTATGTTGTTTTTTCTTGACAAATTTCATTCTCCGTACTTGATTGCTGAAGGGCTAGTTCTCATTAAATTCAGTCAAGGATAATTTTTCCCTTTCCTGTTTTTAGAATTTTAACATTCTAATGTGGCAGGTTTGGGAAAATTTCAAGTATCCCGAATTTCATTGCAGTGCCTAGTGTCAGAATAAGTATGTGGAGTCTGGTGATAAAATTCCTAAATAATAACATGTGATACTAGAATCTCTGACAGACTTTTCTGACAAAAATATGTTATTGACATGGAGATACTCCATCTTGGAGTATGAGTTAGATATTAAAGCCATTTATTTTTTTTCCTGGAAGTCTAAAAATGCACTCACATTTCGCAGTTGACACCCTAAAGAAATTAGGGGCATTGGTTTATTCTGACCACAGACTATGAAGTGTAATAACTATATACACCTCTCCTTATTTATCGACAGGCTTTTTCATTTTCACCTCCTTACCTCATATCCCACCTTTATTGAAATTCCAATGTTATGTCTCTAAATGTAAACAAAAAGATAGTTTAATTCATTTTTCCTGAAAGAAAGTAAAAAAATATATGTAATAGAAAATAATTTAATCTAATCTACTCGGGACAGGTACTATCTTGTATTTTTACTTATACCAGCATTTTGGAAATTAAATATAAAATTTATATTTTTCATCTTCCCCTTCTTTCTACATAGAAAACTCTTTCCTGTATGCTAAACAAGCACTGTGGTGGATGATTGCCTGTTTTTACTAGACATGCAGGCATACATCAGTCAGACATGATACAAACTTTACATCAAGCTGATATGTCATACCAGTTTAGGCCTTGATAACATTAAAAAAGTGACAACCTATGTCTCTCCAGTAGAATGCAATCATGTAATTTCTCAGTAATACATGTCATTGAACTATAAATTATCTATGCTTTTCCTAGTTGAAAGTAAGACAAGATCTTTTCAGTCTTCCTGTGAGAGAGATGCCGTCTATTGTGGGGCTAGTCAAAAAAGTTAGAAAAACAGCTTTTCATTTTTTGAGACTCAGATCATTTGTCAACTTCAGTTTCTATGTAACAAGCAATAAGATGAAATGACAAAGCGATGCTTGACAGCAAAAGTTAGAAGCAATAAAAGGTTATGTTCATCTGGGAACGCTGAATCAATCCATGCTTTTCAGTGTGGAGAAGAATAATTGTAGTGATCTGGCTTTTACCTGAAGTATAGAATTTGAATCATAAGTATGCTTTAGATTTGTAATTGTTATAATTTAGCTGGATTTTCAAAGTGAAATGATAATGGTGAATAAAAGGTGTAATTAGCCTTTCCCTGGTAGTTACAGAGACAACACATGTAAATCCCCATGATTTTGTTTGTGCAATCTAATAACATATCCAATGGACAACAATAAATATCTGATAGAGCATTAATTTCTTAATTGCTCTATCTACTTTCATGGTATGACTGTTGGTATATGCACATAGGTAGTGATTTTTCCTTTGCATATTGTGACGTTCTGTGAAAATTTGACCTGTTTTGGGAGCACCTATGAAAAGATGCCTGAAAACAAATTAATATGGTGAGGCAGTCTAGTATCCTTCTGGAAGTAAATAATATTTTGCTTCATCTTTCTGAAGTGCTGCCATAAATATTACTGAATTCTTAGGCTTTTCCTCACTGGGACACTATTAATCTTGAAATGCTTAATCCAGGATTAATTCTCAAACTTGTCAACTTTTCTGGAGTCTTGCATTGTCCTTGATTAGCATTGTAATTATGTTACCATGTCCCAAAGCCATATTTTTCACATCATTGATATTTCACTGAAAGTGTTCATCTACCCTACAAATCCATTGCATGTCCTTAAATACACTGACTCTTATAGACCATCTAATTTTTCACAGATGGATGTACAGAACTGTAACTTAAGTAAATTAGGTTTCAGTGAGTCAAGCTCACACTCACGCGTAAGTCCATTGTAACATCATGAGTACTGGGAAGCGTTGTTTCTTTCCCAGTCTCTAATCAGTATTTGTACTATGGGTCCAACATTTTCATTCTTCTGATGAGTTCAGAAAGCAAACATGATTTAATTCATATTAATTAGGTACTAAGACAAAAGTAAATATCTTCAGAGACATGAGAAACAAAAAATAGGACCAATACTATGGTGTTAAACCCAAAGGATGCATGGATGAATTCTAGCTTTTCTGTATCACAAGCCCAGCAGTTCACAACATTCACACTTGTTTGAAAACATATCTATGTTTTCTAAGATAAAGAAGGGGTGTTTGTTTCTTTCTGGTTTAATGTTAAACTTCCTAAACAACTTTTAAACTTTATTTTTATTAATTTTGCATTTGGTGGGAACATTGCTATTGCTGATTTCTCATGTCAGTTACATTCATTGCAACTGAGTCCAACTGCTCTACCAAATGACCTCTGGACTTCATGTTTTAGAGTGCTGAACAAGCAAACCTGCAAGACAATATCAGTGGGAGATGTGGATGTCCAGCACTTTAGGAAGAAAAGGAGAGAAGTCATCTTGTTGACAAGCTGACTACTCATGAAGATGAATCATACAAAATTCACAATTACTTACAAGCTTCTTTGTAATTATTTCAATGTATATTGTTGTTTAAAAGAAAAAATACCTCTGATATTTGAATTATGAACTGCCTTTACTGTGTGTACTTGCTGGTTTTGCTGCAGTAACAACACCTTGAATGGAGAAAAGTAAGAGGGGAATAGTAACTGTGTCATGGTTTTGGCCTCCCTAGCTGATCAAAACCACACAGCCGTTCACTCCTTTCTCTACCTCCACTGGTGAGATAGGAAGGAGAAAACACAACAAGGGCTCAAGGGTCCAAGCTAAGGTCAGGGAGGGCTCATTCGCCACTTATGGTCACGGACACAAGATAGACCAGATAAGAGGGAAACCCAAAATTTAATCCAAACCAAAATCATAATTAAATCCAGGTAGGGTGAGAGCACATGCATGCTACGCAAAACCTACACACAACTCTTAGGTTCCACACTTCCCCTCTCTTGAGCTGTTCTCTGGAGGTAGACCACACCCTCATGCACTGCAGAGGGATGCGTTAAACGAGTGGATCAGGACCCCAACACAGTTCTGTCCAGAATGGCAACAGTCCATCTCCTTCAGGGGAAAACCCCTTGACTGTCCTTGCCTTCAGCAAGGCTTCAGTCCCAAAGGGAATCATCCTCCCAATTCTTCTTCTGAGTCTTGGTCTCTCTTCAGGGGAAACTTCCATGCTTCAGCATGGGCTCCTCCCGCTCCACAGGTGACACAGTGGTCTCCTTAGCAGTGACTTTTCTGCCAGGCTCCAAAAGCACCTGGCAACCTTGCCAAATGTCAAGGGAAATGGGCACTCCAAGATTCTCGCCTGAGCTCTCTCCTTCTTTTTCTGGAACAGGCGAAGGGGGACATCATGCTTTCTCTCTGTCCCAGTCCAGTTAAAGGGACTTGGGGAAAGTTCGAAATTCATTTCCAGGGATGAAATTAAGACACAAACGAGGTCAGATGCCTCAAATCAATTAGAGTTTTTGTAGTAAGAGAGTTTAAGTGATAGGACAGAGAAGAAGAAGAGAAAAATTAAGCAAAAGCTAGAGAGAAGAGCAACAGGGGCACAGTTACACCACCAGGATTGGGTCCAGCGGTGGTCTGACACTCCAAAGTCTCCATGGTCTTACAGCAGTGAAGGGGCAGTTTTCTTGCACTTTTTATAGGGGTTTTGCAGGATATTTTCCTGATTGTCCCCATGGCAATGGAACATTTCACACATCTCATGGTTGTAAACTTTACAGAAGGTTCTCTCATCTAGGCCTTATCTCTCTCTCTCTGGGTATTTTGCATGAGTAATCAGGCCCAGGTGTAAGTCTGTGTCTGATTGGGGCATTAATTGTGTCCAATCTTTGGTTGGAGTATAAAGCCCCTGCATTCCTCTAGTCTCCCCTTTTCTCAAGGCCATCTTGCTTCAGTTCAGTTTGACTTCGAACAATGCCTCAATTATAAATCTTCAAGACATTTCTTAAGAAAATATGGTCTCTCACACTCTCTCTCTCTCACCCTACCTAGCTTGCAAAACAAAATATAACTGCACAGAAAACCTTGCCCTCAGGTTATTTTCCCCTCTCAAATATGCTCTTCATTAAGGTGCTGATTGGCTTGGCGTCACCCAGATGCAGGACCAAAACTGGAGCTGGGGGAACCTTCCTGAACCTTCTTGCCTGAGCGTGCTCAGTACAAACCCAACACAAACTGCAAAATACAATTGATAATAATGTAATTTATTTGTTACTATAATTAGCCTGGTAAGTGGATGCTAACAGATTCATGTGATGGAAATTATATGTTTTCATGATTAGGAATTTATTTTTAATATTTAAGGTCTTTTAACTTGCAGACTTTTTGAGTTTCTTCTGGTATGAAAGGTTGCCTTGCAATTTATTCCAGTAAAAAGCACACACTATGGGTTTTTTTTGTTGTGTAAACTTGTACTTATTGTCTATACAACACTAATTGATTGTTATACATAGTAGTTTTAAACATGTTTTTCTTGCCTGCTTAATTTTCTTGGTTAAAAGACTTTACTCACCTATCTGTAATGCCTGCATATAGAGAGCACAAATATGTGTTATCTTTCTTATATAATCGTGTGAGTATAAAGGTTATAGTCAGCCATTTTTTTAACTGTGTGCTCTATTTTAATGTGTTATCTTGATATGCTTGCTCCATGCAATATATAAAACTATGACTGAACTAATTAAAAATTCTGTGCCACATCATTTCAGAGATACAGGTCCTCATTTGATAAGAATGAGGAATTTACCAAATGTGATTCACAGCTTTGTTGTCTGGTTACAGTACTTCAGAAATAGTTCTTTCTATTTAACTGAAGTTATGTCAAAGTTTTCTAAGAGGAAAATGCTTTCATGAATATTCATTGATTAGCATGGAAATTTAAAGCTGGAGCAGTGCATAGGCAATGTCGTTAAAATATTCAAGGACAGAATAATCCATACTGCAGTTTGCTAGACAATTGCCTATTGATGAAAATTAATCTGAAAAATTAATTTGGCAAGGTTCAGATCTGGAAATTCCCATACTTAGTGAATCAAAAGCTGGATCTAAAATGAACATCAAAAAGGCTTATCACTAATCATGAAAACACATGAGAAGCCTTGAAAACAGCAGGGTGAGAAAAACTGGCATAGAAGCCCTCCGAAGTGTAATCTGAACGTCAGCTTTGATCAATGTTGACAAATTTGTTCATTCAGCCCTTTTCTGCTATGACTCAAAAGTATTGAAAGTACATTAAGGGGACATATTTTGTGGAAGCTGGAATAAAATGATAATATTAAGGGTGAACATTTATCAGCTAACATTGTTTGAAAATTAACTATCTTATTGATACATTATGAACAGAAAATGTCAATTTGCACACTGCTATAAATTTTTTCCTAGATTTTTGAAATGTTACTCAGATTTGAGCTGTGAAGTGTTTAGAGAAAACAATGAAATAAGTAGCTGATATGAGCATACCTGTGATGATAACTTTAGTCTACTTTTCAACTGGACATAAAGAAATGAAACCTTATAGTGTTGACTTGTAAAATAAGAATCCAGAACAAGAGTTAGGAGGTTTTTGTTTGTTTGTTTTTCAACTTGGAAATACTAGCTTTGCTTTCAGAACAAAATGGTCTAGTTTCCTAAATAAGACTTACTTCTATCAGTAAGTAAAAGCTCTTTTATTTGCATTGATACAACTGATGTAATGACATTTTTTATTCACTGGGTAATTGTTCATATAAGCTTGTAAAAAGCCATAGTCCTTGTCCTCACAAAAAATCTAAACAATTTTTAAAAGGAATGTAATACATTTAAACATGACTTTATGTCTGTGACATCGATAGAAGTGGAGTAGACTCAGTGATCCTGTAGGCTTCTCTCTTTTACATGTCTTGACAAAAACCATGATGCATATTGGGTCATATCCGGAAACTGAATCCATATCTCCTGAGATTTATCCCAGGACTTCTCTGCTAGAGCACTTGCTGTAGAGGAAAAACAAATTTTAAATTCTTATTTGAGTTTCTACATAACTAGATTTTGAAGGATGCTAAAAAATATTTGTATTTCTAGCAATAGATCCATATATTCGTTTGGATTATTGACAACTGTGCTGCAAAAAGTGATTGAAAGTTTTGCTTTAATCTTACTGGCAAAACATTATCATATATTTCTCCAGAAATATATGGGGGGGGTGGGGGGAGGAAAGGAAGAAAAAAAAACAGTGATGAACTATACTTTCTTTTGTGTTAAAAAATAACGAAATATTTTAGTATCCTATGAACAATATGTTAGCAATAAAGGCCAAGATCACTATTATTGTGCACTTCAGCAGCTCTTTATGCAGTTTTTACAAAGAGTTGACATATTCTGTGTGACTCAAATCCCAGTATGAATTTGAGGGGGAAGTAGATGACTCTTTGTCTGTATTGTAGGTCAGTATGAGAGCAGTTTGACTTAATATTCTTTGCCCTGTTCTTGGTTTATGAAAGAATAAACGATACAGAGTGTACAGCTGCAGGCTCAAAATATTCCTTTAACATTAAATTCAAAGACAATGCTTGGATTAGATTTGATCTGAGGTTCTCATCCCTCATACCAGCCTAAGTTGTGTTGCAGCCATTAATCATGTCTGTCGTGTATCTTGTCTCTCCCAGTCTGTCTCCTCAACCACACAGTTATCACAACCTCATCTTGCCACTGCCCACCATGCTCCCACCAGGACTAGTCCTGACCTTGACCCTGTTCAGCTCACTGGGACATAAGGGGATTGTGGCCTTCTGCAGAGGAGGTTGTTACTCAGAATACTACAATTGCCCATACATACAAATATTTTTGTGCATTAATTTGTTTTCAAGCAACATTAATATGCTGTTTGTGTTTTCTCCTGGTCCTTTTTCCCTGTTTCTCAGCCTTACTCTTTTTCAGCCTCAAAAACAGTCAAGGACAAACAGCCCAGAAGGAGAGAGTCTCATCATTATCTGTACATATGTGCACACACACAGAAGCTCCATGAATTCTCATCTGGCAGCCCGATTTTCACAAACTGCTATTTACTCAGCTGGTCCCATTAACTGTAGCAGAGGTGGCCCACCATTCAGAACAGCTCAACAAGAATCACATTTGTGTGACTTTTCCTAGGAAAATGAGTCATTTTGAGAGTCTTTGGCTAAGTAGAAGATTCTGGGATGTTTTCCTCTGAACTACCAAAACTAACAGAAGTTTACCTGTCAACCTTTGCAGCCCAAAGGCCCCCCTGTACATCATCACAATGATATAAAGTTGGAGAGCTGGTTAAAATTTGGTTTTCAGTTCCTGTAATCTGCATAGCTCCTATGCAGCTTACTTCTATAAGCAGAATTGTAGAATTATTGAATCATAAAATCATAGAATCATTATGGTTGTAACAGACCTCCAAAGTCATCAGGTTCCACCATTAACCTAACACTAGCATGCTCACCACTAAGCCATATCCCCAAGTACCACTTCTACACATTTTTTGAACATGTGATTTTGAGCATGTTTTTGAACAATGCTTCCACCACTGAATGCCTGTGTTTGTGTTTCTCTCACCATCATTTCAAAAAATCTGAGTAAAACCTTCATATTTTAAACACAAAAAACTATTAAAACAACCCAGGACTTCGCAACACAATAATCTATGTATTTTCTAGGGCAAGCGTCAGTGCACATGCAGAGGTGATATTTTCTTTCCTATGCTCCAAGCAAGCAGTCACTTGAGTCTCCTGTATGGGGAAGCAGGTGGCTGATGTGCTCTATCAAAGTAGCTGAATTATTGCAAACTCTCTCCTAGCTTATACATCAAAAATAAAACAGTACCCTCATGTAATATTGTTATGGTTTGGGTAAAAATGTCCTGGTTTGGGTTAGAACAGAATTAATTCTGTTCAGTGACTTTATTTTTCTAAAAAGTATTCCATCCCATATACATTATATTCAGTATCAGCTTTCTTCCCCCCCACCTTGCCAGAGATACTTGCTAAACTGAACTGCTTCTTTAAAAAACCTGAAATTCCTGAATCCCAAGCTCAGTCGGGAAGAACCCTGCCCCCCAGGGGGAATCGGAAACCGGAGGCTTTTGGGACCCTGGTTGGGGGGCTGAGTTAGTGCCGGGCTGGGATTTAGAGGGTGCTGGGACCTGTCTGCGTAGGGAGGCTAGCTGGTGAATACGGGAGCTACACACGTGCTGGGACTCTGTCTGTGCTGGGGGCTAGCTGGGTGAACGCGTGAAGCTGCTTGGTGAAGCTGCTTGAACTGAGAGCTGAAAGGGGGAGCACGTGAAGCTGTTGTGGGCTCGTGCTGGGAAGCTGCACACGTGAAGCTGATACAGGAACAACTCAGGACGTTTGCAATTTTTGGTGGTGAAGTAATTATTATAGAGGGGGAGTTGGGATTGGTATTTGGGTCCTGTATATATTTATATATGTTTCATTTATTATTGTTAATATTATTAAAGTAGTTTTAGTTTTTACTTTCCAGTCCAGAAGCCTCTCTGCCCTTATTGTCCCCTATCTCTTCTCGTTGGGGGGGAAAGGGGTAATAAGGAAATTCTGCCATGGGTTGGGGTCAGCAAAGCCCCTCTAACCACAACAAATATATATAGTTTTTATTCCACAATAACTTTAGTCCCATTTTATGCCTTTAATTTATTAAGTGATATTTAAACCAGTACATTTGTACCATATAAGCTTGAATAAACCTTTTTTTAAATATATATTTTAGCCCTTATGACAAGAAATTTGAAAACTTTCTTTATCTTCAGTGTCCTGTTCAACAGCCAGGAATGAGATGTATAGGAATGAAATATTAAAATAAGATTGAGTTAAAATGAAGAATTAGTCCATGGTTAAGAAAGTAAAATAAATTCCACAGTGTAGTGGAATAGCAAATGTATACCAAAAGTCATAAGCATTGTTTTATTTCTTGCTTTTTTTCTGTAACCATGATAAGGTTGGTTTTTTTTTTTTCTGATTTAGCAAGCAAGAACTAAATGTCTTGTACAAAGAATGAAAATAAGAGGAGAATCTGAATCCAAAAGAACTCAAAATCATGGAGTAGATGAGTAAAAAAGATAATGGCAATAGCTGAGGGAAAGTAAGCATGAGAGGAGCATGGAAAGATCATGGTGCATGGAAGAGTGGGCCAGAATACAAAATCAATATCAATGTATTCTTAAAATGCTCTCAAGTGTCCAGATGCAGCCTGGCTACATTTGTCTTATTCCTATAACTAGGTAAGTTAAAAAATAGAGAGAAGTTCAGATTTATGATGTTATGTATGTGACTTTCCTGTGGAAATGGATTTTTAATGTTCTGCTCCAGAAGACCAATAATAGCAGCTGCTGAAATAAAACCACTTTTCAAAACATCTAAGGTTTTGACCTTTAGACACCAAGTTAGCCCAGTCAAAACTAATATCTTCATATTTGTTTAACTCTACTGTGCCAAGAAAAAGCAGAAATTACAAAGTGGCTGGTAAATACTATGTGTCTCCCATTCAATTTCATGTGTGATTTAAAACTGGAATCGAAGGTTTCACAGAATCACAGAATGTTGGGAGTTGGAAGGGATCTCAAAAGATCACAGAATCACAGAATATTAGGAGTTGGAAGGGACCTCAAAAGATCATCTAGTCCAACCGCCCTGGCGCAGCATGATTCCCTAGACCAGGTCACCCAGAAGTGCATCCAGACAGGTTTTGAATATCTCCATAGAAGGAGACTCCACAACCTGTCTAGGCAGTCTGTTCCAGTGCTCTGGCACCATCACTGGGAAAACATTTCTGCGTGTATTCACACAGAACCTCCTATGCTTCAGCTTACAGCCATTGCCTCTTGTCCTGTCACTGGGCTACACTGAGAAGAGCCTGATCTCATCCTCCCGACACACACCCTTCACATATTCAAAAGGATAGATGAGGTCACCCTTTAGCCTCCTCTTCTCCAAGCTAAAGAGACACAGCTCCCTCAGCCTTTCCTCAGAAGGAAGATGTTCCAGCCCCTTCATCATCTTTGTCGCTCTGTGCTGGACTCTTTCCAGCAGTTCCCTATCCTTCTTCAACTGAGGGGCCTAGAACTGGACACAATATTCCAGATGTGGCCTCAGCAAGGTAGATTAAAGTGGAAGAAGAACCTCTCTTGACCTACTAGCCACACCCCTTCTAATATACCCCAAAATCCCATTGGCCCTCCTGGCCACAAGAACACACTTGCTGGTTCATGGTCATCCTTCCATCCACCAGGACCCCCAGATCCCTTGCCCCTTCACTGCTCTCCAACAGCTCAGCCCCCAACCTATACTCCTACATGGGGTTGGTCTTTCCCAGGTGCAAGACTCGACACTTGGCCTTATTGAATCTCATTAAATTTCTCCCTGCCTGACTCTCCAGCCTCTCTAAGTCTTGCTGAATGGCAGCACAACCCTCCGGTGTGTCAGCCACTCACCCAGTTTAGTGTCATCAGCAAACTTGCTGAGAGCACACTCTGTTCCCTCATCCAGGTCATTAATGAATAGATTGAAAAGTACTGGTCCCAGTACCGACCCCTGAGGGACTCCACTAGACACAGGCCTCCAACTAGACTCCATCCCATTGACCACAACTCTCTGAGTTCTGTCCTTCAACCAGTTCACAAGCCACCTCACTACCCAATCAGCCAGACCACACTTCCTTTGTTTAGATGCAAGGATGCTGTGGGAGACAGTGTTAAACGCCTTACTGAAATCAAGATCACCTAGTTCGACCCCCCACCAGAACAAGATTACCTAGACCAGGTCACACAGAAACATGTCCAGATGGGTTTTGAATATCTCCAGAGAAGGAAACTCCACAACCTGTCTGGGCAGTCTGTTCCAGTGCTCTGGCACCATCACTGGGAAAACATTTCTGCGTGTATTCACATGGAACCTCCTATGCTTCAGCTTGCAGCTATTACCCCTTGTCTTTTCACGGGGCTTCAATGAGAAGAGCCTGATCCCGTCATCCTGACACTCACCTTTCACATATTTAAAAGCATAGATGAGCTCACCCTTTAGTCTCCTCTTCTCCAAGCTAAGGAGACACAGCTCCCTCAGCCTTTCCTCAGAAGGAAGATGTTCCACTCCCTAATCATCTTTGTGGCTCTGTGCTGGACTCTTTCCAGCAGTTCCCTATCCTTCTTAAATGGAGGGGCCCAGAACTGGACACAATATTCCAGATGCAGCCTCAGCAGGGGAGAGTAAAGAGGAAGAAGAACCTCTCTTGACCTACTAACCACACCCCCTCTAATATACCTCAGAATTCCCATTGGCCCTCCTGGCCACAAGAGCACACTTGCTGGTTCATGGTCATCCTTCAATCCACCAGGACCCCCAGGTCCCTTTCCCCTTCACTGCTATCCAACAGGTCAGTTCACAACCTGTACTGATACATGGGGTTGGTCTTTCCCAGATGCAAAAACTCAATCCATACGCACCAGAAGAGGACAGTGAAGGAGAAGGGTGAGTCATCGGAGTGTGATGCTGCAGCCTGCAAGTTTGGTCTCTTATAAATATCCAAGCATGGTTGTAATTCAGCTCAGGGCTGCTGTTAGAAAAACTGTGGCTACCCAAACAGAAGCCCTATGGAAACACATAGGTTTCTAGGAGCCTGGCTTTGGAGAGTGTCAGAGCCTGGCATTTGGAATGGAAGGTAGCAGAGATAGCACCTGTGTCAGATGTGAACAGGTGAGTGATCTGCTCAGTATGGTGGCTGAGCTGAAGGAAGAAGTCATGAGGTTACAGACTATAAAAGAATATGAAAAGGAGTTAGAATGGTGGAGCCAGGCTCTGCCACCCCTGAGAGACTTCTTGCCACAACAAGTGAGGGCTGTACAAGAAGCAGGGGATCCCACGTCCTCTTGTCACCCAAGAAAGGCTGGAACAAGAGATGGCAGGGAATGGAGACAGGTCCCTACCTGGAGAGGCAGGAGAAGCAAGAGAGACTCCTCCCCACCTCCCCTGTCTTCCCAGTTGCCCATACACAGCAGGTATGGAGCTCTAGAAAAAGAAAGCTGGGCAAAGGTGGAAGACAGAAGCCTAAATGAAAAGGGTGAGTGGAGGAAAGTTCATAGCCTTTGCAGAAGCTGAGTGCCTTCCTTGCCTGCCTCATCTTCCCAGGTGCCTCTGAGAAATAGATATGAGCCCCTGCTGGAAGACGGGCAGTCTAATGGGGATGTGGGTGACAGGCAACCCATACCAGACTTCTTGCTGCAGTCTGTTAGGCTTCCTGGGCATATTCAAACCTCTTCCACAAAGAAGAAAAGAGTTCTGGTTGTTGGAGACGCTCTCCTACAGGGAACAGACAGTCCAATATACGGGGTTGACCATCATCACAGGGAGGTCTGCAGTCTTCCTGGAGCCTGAATTAGGGATATTACTAGGGAACTTACCAACATGGTGCTGTCATCAGACTTTTATTCACTACTTATCTTCCAGGCAAGTGGGGAGGAAGCTGCATTCTATAGTCTGAGGGGAAAGAAGAGAGAATTCAAGGCCTTGGGATGTTTGGTAAAAGGGTCTGGGGCCCAAGTTATTTTCGCTTCTTTTACTTTCAGTACCAGACCACAATACAGAATGGAGTAGAAGAATTCAGTCCATAAATACCTGGCTCCGAGAAAGTAGTGCTACAGGCAGGGCTTTGGGTTCTTTGATAATGGCTGGTTTTACAAGATAACAGGCCAGGTGATAGGAGGTGGGAAAGGCTAATCTTCCAGGGGGAAAAGGATTCTAGGACAAGAACTAGCAGAGCTCATCCATAGAGCTTTGAACTAGATTTGAAGGGGGGTGGGGTTGTTGCCAGGTCTGCACTAGTGGGCCAGTGTTCTAGTGCTAGTACTAATACAGACCAGAAGGCCTCCGACCCCCTAGTGTAGAACTGGCATGCTCAGCTCACGCCCTGAAATGCCTGTAAGCCAATGCACGCAGCACGGGCAATAAACATGAGGAGTTAGAAATCCATATGTGGTCAAGAAGTTATGAACTGGTGGCAATTACAGAGACACGGTGGGACAGCTCAGATGGTGGGACTGGAATGTGGTCATGGATGGCTGTGTTTTTCTAGTAAAGACAGGTCAACAAGGTGAGGTGGGGGAGTTGATCTTTATGTGAGAGAGCAACTGGAATGTATTGAGATCCATCCAGGCGTGAATGAGGGGAGAGTTGAGAGTTTATGGGTGCAAATAAAGGAGCAGGCTAGCATGGGTGATACTGTTGTGGGTATCTATTATAGGCCACCTGATCAGGATGAGGAAGTTGATGAGGCTTTCTCCAGGCAGCTGACAGTACCCTTGGAATCACAGGCCCTGGTTCTTATTGGGGATTTTAACTCCCCAGATATTTGCTGGAAGGCGTACTCAGCCAGCCATTCACAGTCCAGGAGGTTTCTCCAATGCGTTGATGATAACTTCTTGATGGAAATGGTGGATGAGCTCATTAGGAGGGGAGTGCTACCGGACCTGATACTCACTAACAAGGAGGGTCTGGTTGGAGAGGTAGAGGTTGAGGGCAACTCATGAGATGTTAGGGTTCAAAATATTGTGTGGTAGAAACAGGATACCTAGTAGGATAACAACCCTGGGCTTCAGTAGGGCCAACTTTGATCTTTTCAAGAAATTGTTAGGGGAAATCTCCTGGGACGGGGTACTAGAAGATAAAGGGTCCCAAAAAAGTTGGTTAACTTTCAAGGACCACTTCTTCCAAGCTCAAGATCAGAGCATCCTAACACATAAAATATTGAGAAAGGAGACCGCATGGTTAAGTAGGAAACCGCATGGTTAAGTAGGGAACTTCTGGGCAAACTGAAGTTGAAGAAGGAGCGTCTGCAGATCATGGAGGGAGGGGTTGGCCACATGGGAAGAGTTTCTTTACCACCTGCTGATTTATTATAGATTAAGGTTTAACAAAAATCTTCATCTGGAAATTAAAAATGTAAGTAATATTTTAAAGGGAAACAAAAAGCAAACTCAGTATGTTAAAACTTTCTTTAACTTAAATGTCTAAGATGTTAATGACATGAAACAATAAGATTTTTTAAAGAAATAGTTCTATAGCTGTGTAGTTATTAGTGGATAAGTATTTGGTTTTATCTAAAAGAAAATATCAGCTTGCCATTTACTAGGTGGTGGAAGTTGTAATAGTTCATCTATCTGTAGAATAACATAATACAGGCAAATGTCAAAATATATAATGCAGAATAACATAATACAGGTAAATGTCAAAATGTCTGTATTCTTATGTAGGATAAACATTAAGTACTTCAGCCATAGACTTAGAATTCTTACAGAACATAAACAATGTATGTCAGACTCTTATTCCGAAGACAATGTACTTCAAAGAAAACCTTGAAGATCTTCACTGATCTTAGTAAAAGAGAAAAAGACAAATTATATATTATTTTTCCCATTGCTAAATGCACACAGAGAAAATGTGAATTTTACTGAAGTGAATAAACAGATTCAAAACCAAATCCAATTGACAAACAATCTGTACATTAAAAACACATAAATGTATGTATCTCCTCATTAACTGAAAACTCAACCATATCTGGGAAAAAAAAAAAAAAAGAAAAGAATAATTTCTTTGTATTCCTCAACAGTTTTATTTTTCTTATTCTAGCTTTAGTAAGTTAAAAAAAGACTTCTGTCATGGAATAAAGCCTTCCATAGCTTTTCAACACTCCATATATCATTTTTTTCAGTTTTCCTTCCAAATGGCCATGGCAGCTACTGGACTGCGTCTCTATTGGATTAATTAAAGAAGTCATCCCAGAACAATATCAATGGTTCTTGTTTCAAAAGACATCTTGGTTAAGTTCAAGTGATTAAGTAAGGAGGTGAATACATGGGATTTTCTCACTGTTCAGTTTTCTTCTTGGTTGTTTTTTTTGTTTGGTTGGTTGGTTGGGGTTTTTTTTGCGTTTTCCTCCTGCTAACCACTTTTTATAGTCCTGCATTAGGACTATGAAGCTCTAGTAATACTGCATTGAAGCAGTAGAGTCAGAAATCATAGCAATCACAAGAATATTATGCCAAAGTATTGTTCTAATGTGTATATATCCACTAATACTGGAGAGCTCCCCAGCAGAGAAGGACCTGGGGGTGCTGATTGACAGCCGGCTGAACATGAGTCAGCAGTGTGCCCAGGTGGCTAAGAAGGCCAATGGCATCCTGGCTTGCATCAGGAATAGTGTGACCAGTAGGAGCAGGGAGGTGATCTTGCCACTGTACACGGCACTGGTGAGGCCACACCTCGAGTACTGTGTGCAGTTTGGGGCACCACAGTTTAGGAAGGACATTGAGCTACTAGAGAGGGTGCAGAGAAGGGCAACTAAGCTAGTCAGGGGTCTGGAAAATAGGCCTTATGAGGAGAGGCTTAGGGAGTTGGGGTTGTTCAGCCTGGAGAAGAGGAGGCTGAGGGGAGACCTTATCGCTCTCTTTAGCTACTTGAAAGGCCATTCTAGGGAGGCGGGTGTTGGCCTCTTCTCCCTTGTGACTAGTGACAGGACTAGAGGGAATGGGCTTAAGCTGAGCCAGGGTAGGTTTAGATTAGATATTAGGAAGAATTTCTTTACTGAAAGAGTGGTTGGATATTGGAATAGGCTGCCTAGGGAGGTGGTGGAGTCACCATCCCTGGAGGTTTTTAAGAAGAGGATAGATGTGTTTCTTCAGGGGATGATTTAGGGGTAAGAGTAGTGTAGGGCTACTGGTTGGACTAGATGATCTTGAGGGTCCTTTCCAACCGTAATGATCCTGTGATTCTGTGATTCTGTGTAATACTTCTAGACTAACAAAGAACTTAATATGCCAGAAAATATTTGCTTGTCCTCACTTTTTAAACAATCAAGAAGATTTTTTTCCAATCTGTTCAAAAATGTCCCCTCCCCCAACTCTCTTTCCAGCTACTGAAAACATTATTTGTTTATTTGTTTAGAGTAAGGATGAAAAGATCTAAATTTATACGACATAATTTTTTTGTAACATCTTCTTTAAACTGAACAAACATGACAATGTTAGCAAGACCATAATTTCAGCATATACTGACCTGAACTATGTAGTTTGACACAGAATGCTAAAAGAGAAGTTGAATATGTGTCATATGGTGTTCTGTGCTCACAAAGCAAAGGGTAAGGAAAGAAAACAATAGTTTCTTACCATTGAAGCAGCTGCAGATAAGCCCCCTGCTGACGTTAAATATCCTAGCCCTTCAGATTCAAACCCAGGAAAAAGTTTTGCTGTTGGCATCAATGCAAATTGTATTGACATTATACGAAGGAATAATGTAACAGGCCAGAAAATGGTCTACAAATATATTATGACATTATAGTGGAACAAAGATTGTCTATAGTTAAAATTTTTTAAGCTAACTAATGTTAATGAATATTTTATAACTGGCAAAGAATTTACCTGTCATACTAAAAACTCACCAAAGAATTTTTGAGTGGAAATCTTTTTTTTATTACTGTCTATTCCACAAAATAATTAAGTTTACAAACTAATTCAATGTCCTTTTACTTAGTTGTACACTTAAAGGACTACAGAGGTCTGTATAAATACTTACAGAATCCAGTTCCTCTTCTTATTAATTAATAAGAATATAAATAAAGTCTTCAGGGACCTGAACTTTAAAAGATTGAAAACTGTGGAAAAAACTTTAAAGCTTAAGACCATATTTGGGGAGAACAATTTAAAATACACTTCCTCAGGAGTATTTTCTTAATAAAAACCACATCTGCCTCAAGGCTCACTCAGGAATATAAGATATAATAAACAAATAAAAGCAAACTACAAAATAATGAATAGATATGTCCATGCGATCACTGTTAACTCAGCATTTCACTTTATAAACCTTTTTCTTCTAGTCTTTCTCTCTTCTCATCAGCAATTCTCTTAAAGATTAAAGCTTAGTCAAAGTTTACCAGGCCAGGAACCTTGACTTCTTTGTGTCTGTAAAGCACCTTGCAAAGTTATGGCTTCTGAAAAATAAAGAGTCTAACAGTGACCCTTGCATTCTTGTTTATTTGGTTTTCTCATTATATTTTTGTTTCATGTGAGCAAAACAAATAACAAAAGCAATAAAAAGCTATATTCTGAGAGTAAACAATTTAACAGTCTAATTTTTTTAATGCTCCAAATATATTCCTGTTTAACTGGTTTCTTATGAAGAATAATACTGATTTTTACTGCTGCACAGGAGAAGAATGCTTCTTTGCATAAATTCATTTTGATGAATGAAAACTTTATGTGAGTCAATATTTTTAAGTGCCAGAAAAGCGAAATTCAGGTGTTCCTTAGCTGAGTGGTTTGAAAGCTGGCTGACATTTTATTTCTATGTTATAAGCCCTTGAAAATGGACATGCTGACAAAACATAAACTGAAGCAGTTTAACTGATATTGGTCTCTAATATATTCATTTATTTATTAGTGCCATGTCTATATTATTAATTTAATCTTCTATATTTTTCTTTTCTTGGAGTTAATGAATTACTAGTTTTGGCGGATTAAAACTAGTGGAATTTAGAAGGTGATTATGTAATACAATCCAGCTTTCTTTGGTATGTGTCTGTAGAGGAGACAGTAAAAAAAAATCCTCTGTAATGAGTTGTTTGTCTTCCTGTATGGATCTTTAAGAAATCAAATAATAATATAAGTCTGAAACTTCAACCAAAAGTGCAATATGCTCCTATTACCTCTTACTAATAAGACAAAGTTTAAACTACAATATGTGTAATACTCTTACATGTTTTTATTCATATTTATCCTATTGTCCTGAAGATTTCTTGTAGAGAAATTTGTGCTATGTTTTCTGTTTTCCAAGTGTTTCTTAGTATCTTACCTTTCCTAAATAAAAAATACTCCAACTTAATTAACAAAGAATGTTGGTGAAGACATGCTATCGAGGAGTGGACATTCCTTTGTATTATTATATTCTTTGTAGCATTCTTTCATGAGTAAATATTGTATTGCACATGTACACTATGTGAACTTTATACTTCATCATAAACTTCCAAATACATAAATAAGGGTTTAAAATAAAGGCATTGGATACTATTGTCATTACATAGCAAATATTATGTAATAAATTTGTTTATATAAACTTGATATTTGACATAAGATATTTAGCATTTAATTATTAGTAGTATCACATTTGTATCCATTAATTTAATATAATCTTATTAATAATAGTAATTATTCCAATAAGATGATATATAAATCAGAATTTAATCTCAAGGGCTTTTTTTTTTCCTTAGAATGAAACATGGATGTATACAATAGGACTGCAGTTATAGGTTACATATTGTAAAGAACAAGTAGTTTCATGTTTTCAACTTATAGCACCTTGTTGCAGTAACAACGATGGAAGACAAGGCAATTTTTCTGGCCTTAAAAGATGTTTCTGTATAACAAAAATTTACCTCCACTGTGGGAGGGTTTTTTGCCTTGAGTGTCAAGATCAACTCTCTAAAACCAGTGAAACAGAAGATATATGTTGGACTAAAGAATTATATGTCATCTTACTGGACTATGTCAATGTCTCTAATCTGTCCTGTCTGCATGAAAACTCCAGCCTGCTCTGTGACACCTCCAGAATATCTAGGCAACAGAGAGTGCTCAAGATTAATAAAGAAAAACTCTTGTTACTTCTCCATGACCCACATACTACCTACTTTTTTCCCAGTAATTATTTTCAAACAGTTTGATACAACCCATCCAGAAGACCCATAAACCACCATGCTCTTCACATGAAACATCAGTTTCAGCTGACAGTGTCTAAGGCTCAGATACTTTTCTTCATATCACATATTTCTCCAAAATATTCTCTCACATTCTAACACATTTTTTCTTTGACCATACCAAATGCAGTCTTTCCTATTTGTATCCTGCTACAAATAGGATTTTCCAAGCCTAGCTCTTTGATCAAGTGACTCCTGTCATTTATTACCGTTAGGTCTGCATTCCTTTTACCTCATATTTGTACTGTGTCTTTACTTTTAAAGAGAAAAAAATACCTTTCTAATTTAGAACTTTCTTGCATGCTATGTCTTTTTTTGGTCCATTTTCACCCTTTATCTGCATTTAAGTTGTATGGATTTGAATGTAAGCATGAATCTAAATTTTTTTCTATCTTACTAAGCTTTCAGAAAAAAATGGATTAATATCTAGGCTGGGACTGATGATGTTTGCCGCGAGAAGTTGTGGATGCCAGTGGCAGAGTGTGGGAGAACGCCCAGATTACAAGAAGTGGAAG
>VWZX01006100.1:0-80177 GCA_013399015.1 Galbula dea
TCTTTAGCTTGGAGGAGACTAAGGGGTGACCTAATCTATTCTTTTAAGTATGTGAAGGGTGCATGTCAGGAGGATGGAGTCAGGCTCTTCTCAGTGAAGCCCAGTAACAGGACAAGAGGCAACGGTAAGCTGAAGCATAGGAGATTCCATGTGAACACACATAGAAATGTTTTCCCAGTGGAGGTGCCAGAGCACTGGCACAGACTGCCCAGAGAGGTTGTGGAGTCTCCTTCTCTGGAGAGATTCAAAACCCATCTGGATGCACTTCTGTGTGACCTGGTCTAGGGAATCCTGCTGTGGCAGGGGGGTTGGACTAGATGGTCTTTCGAGGTCCCTTCCGACTCCTAACATTCTGTGATTCTATGACTCTGTGTCACTCTGTACATCCATTTATCCACATAACTAGAGTTCCAAGAATCTGTAGTTTTATACTGAAAGGAAACTTTCCTGCAATGCATGGAGGGGTTTTTGGATCCCAAGGTAGATGTTTAGTTCCATTTCTTTAATAATTGTTACAGTCTTTGTTTTGAATCTTTTAGAGCAAAAAGACTTTTAGAAACTAGGGTTTGAAACTACCACAATGTGCTCACAATGCTGTTGCTATCACAGATGTGGGGAGGACAATGACATGCCTCCTGTTTAATCTTTTTTCTCCTACTTATAAAGAAAGAGTTGGTTCAAACCTAGTAGTTCATGAGAAGCAGTGAATATTGACTTGTGTGAGGGGAGAAGAGGAAAGAGGCACTGGCAGTGTGGCCTCATTATTCTGTGAATTCAAATAGTACCTTAAATCCTATGTATAGTTAGGCAGTGGAGATATGTAAGGGCAATGCACTGCTCTTTGCATCTAACCATCCTCCAAGAGAGAAGCATCTTTGTCTCCCAACAGTACTGGAAGCACTGTGAAGCCAGTGATTTTGCTGGGATGCTCACTGATTCTAGTCATCTTCTATTTTAATGAGATACAGCTGGATTTTATGAAAAGACCCAGAATTAAATCCATGTTTGAATGGCAAATGGTACAGTGACAGACCTCAGTTCAGGTACTGAGAGTTGCATGACAATGGAAAGCTTCATGAAGCCAGATTCACTATGAGCAAGAATCAGTTCAAAGAGCAAATCAGAAGTAAGCCATCTTTATTTAAATAGAAAATCCTAGATAGGAAGTAACTTCTTATGAATAAAGCACCATAAGATTTTTTTTAGCCCACCCAAAGGAAATTACTTCCATTCTTGAAGCAAAATTAATTGAGTTGTCTACCAAGTACATTAGGCAAAGTAAAAAACTGATCTTGTGTGACTCATGATTTCCATGTGACAATGAGTGTTAACAGTGAGCTAGATAGAGTACAAAAGACTAAGAGCAGCAAGCTTGTATTAGAGTTGAAAAGTCAGCCAGTAAAGGACTCTGAAATCAGGAGTGAGAAGATCCCCTCATGTATTTGCAAAAAATAAAATCAGGAAGTTCTTTAAAGCACAGAGAGATCTCTCTTGGGAAGAGCAGAAGCAGCTGCAACACTGTGTGGAACCACTTTTGCAGATGATCTGCTGCCAGTCACTGTGTACAGAGCTCATTTGTCTGTCTTGAGCAGCCTGAAAGCACATCTTAGACACATCTTACTATATCCATCCCTGGAAGCTTTTAAGGCCAGGCTGGATGGGGCTCTGGGCAACCTGATCTAGTGGGAGGTGTCTCTGCCCATGGCAGGGGGGATGGAATTAGATGATCTTTAAGGTCCCTTCCAACTCTGACAGTTCCATGATTCCTGAAACACTGCTATTTCAAGCTGACTCTTGCTGTGGAAGCATAGGAGATACTAAGGTATCTCCCACTAGAGCAATCAATTCTGGACACCAAACCAGTAAGTTAAAAAGACAAAGCTTCTATTAGGACATGATGCCATGACAGTCATTGTGGATGTATTTATCAGGGGTATAGAGGAAAGAAATGGTGTTAAAACTGTTGCCTTTTGATTGCTGTGAGATAACATTAAAGGACTGTGACTGCTGTGGAGAAAGCTGCATGAGCTGAGCACTAGGAGAATGAGTAATCAAATCAGATTAAGTCTGGCTGATGCTGTTGATAAATTCAGTGCAGGTCTGCAAACAATGAGTTGTAACAAGGTTTCAGAAAGGAGGGAAAGATTTAGCTTTCCTGATAAAGAGTCTTTTCTCACATGACGGTCCCAGCTGCAGCAGGGAGCACATAGCCAGGCTCATGGATTACTAAAGAGTGAGTAACTGCAGACAGCTTCCTGGTTTTAAGATAATAGCTTTCCAGAGAACAACTCCAGTCCTCTCTGCTACTGTTCATTTCTGAACGATGTTTCAGCAGAGGGATGTTTGCACAAGGACTTTCCTTTCTGATGAATAACCATGATGTTTATTTCAGCTGAAATAACCTCCTCCATGAAGTCAGAGCTGCTGTCTGAAATTCAAGTGAAAGAGGCACTAACCCTGCTGATGGAACACCAGGCTGGGACCTGGGATTCTATTTACAGCTACCTTGCTGGGTGACTCCTTTTGCTTTCTCTCTGTTCCCCTATCTAGGAGGTGGGGATAAAATCACTCATTTCCAAAGGGCTACAAACCCCCTTAGTTATTACAGTCTGCTATCAGCATACCTCTCAGTTCACTTCTTCCTCAACAGCTGGGATCATCTTTCCTCTGTCACATAACACTCTACCTAGACTTGAAACCTTAAACTTGTGCAGTGATTTCAACACCCTGATTCCAACCCTGCTGAAGGTGTTGGTGAAGCACACCAGGTATAAGCCCCTTTAGCCCAAATGTTGTGATGGCTATGGGAACTCCATGCAAGGCAAGAGAAAGAAACACCACACAGAAGAAAAAGTTCATCAGAGACATTACCTGGAGCTGTGAATATGTGGATGTGTTTCATCAAGTCAGTAAACACTCCTGTAGGTTATAGAATCATAGAACTGTCACAGCTGGAAGGGACCTCAAAGATCATCTAGTTCCAACTCCCCTGCCTGGGCAGGGACACCATCCACTAAATCAGGTTGCCCAGAGCCCCATCCAGCCTGGCCTTAAAACCTTCCAGGAATGAGGCTTCCACAACCTCTCTGGGCAACCTGTTCCAGTGTCTCACCACCCTAACACTGAAGAAACTTCCTCCTAATGTCCAATCTAAGTCTCCCCTCCTCTAGTTTGCACCCGTTCCCCCTAGTCCTATCACGACCTGACCTCCTAAAAAGTCCCTCACCAGGTTTCTTGTAGCCCCCTTCAGATACTGGAAGGTCACAATGAAGGTCTCCTCAGAGCCTTCTCTTCTCCAGACTGAACAAACCCAATGGTTATCAACGGATAGAATCCTTTCAATGCTGTGGCTAGACCTGTTTTTATTTTTTTAAATGGGATTGTGACAACAGAGAAGACAGCATTGCCTCTATGTTATTTGATGTTGAACAGTAACCTAGCAAGGGGGAGAGAGTTTGATGGACTTTTTCTTCCTTTGTTTAGAAAAGGAAATTAATTAAAGAATTCATTCAGCTGCAAATGAAAAAAAAAATCCAACCCTTTTGCACAGAAATTCCACTGCTCTTTAAAGGCACTGCTGCAACATTTTACCAGCCCTGCATTGTTCTGTATGTCACATATTGTGGACTCTACACTCATTTAGGGTAGGGCTGCTCCCCCCACCCTTGGCAAGTGTCTAATAATGCATGTATATAAATGTACACAAGTAATAGCAGTTGCTAGGAAATACAAAAGAAGAAGAAAAAGATCTCCAGCTCCAGAAAGAAACACAAACTACTTGTTATATGAACTACCTAGATAAAAGCAGAAATAACTCTCAAGAAAGCATTAACAGAAAACAAATTTGGATTCAGTCACTGCTCTTAATCTCCAAGTCACTGGATATGTCTCCTCCTGGGAAACTGGACAGTTGGTCTTGTCTCTAACCCATCTGAACCCCCAGAGACAGAAAATGCTGTCTAGCACCTATGCCTAGAGATGCTCTGAAAACCCTAGGGAACTGCACTGGTCTTATCCTTCCATGCTGCTCTAAGATTGCCTCTGCTTCCCTCTTTTAAAACAGTTAATGATGTGCTCTGGTCAGTGTGTGCATGAACTATGTCACTGCTAGGGGAAGGGTGAGACTTGGCAAGTCAAGGAGATGTTGAGAAAATGAAGCAAAACTGCTGTGATCTTTTCTCACCCAAGAAGGAGCTGGGAAATACAGACATTAGGAAAAAAAAAAAAGAAGGAATGTCTAGGACTAATCTAACAGAGGTGTCAGGGGACACAGAAATCATCACACACGCTCTGAGAAGAGTTCTGCAGCATCTTACACCACAACAAATGGATCCAGGGATTTCTGAGGCAAGCTACAAAAACAGGAGAGAAAATACCCTCTAGTAACAAAATGATACAAAACATCATTAAAAATATTTTTTTTGCCATTTGAGTTTTCTCTGAGGCCTGTCTCTTGGAAGAAGAACTTGGTCTCTACATTTCATTTTGCCTGAGGATGCAGAGCAGAAGTTTTACTGGCTCAGACCCAGGCTGACAGGAGTCTCTCAGATTTACTGGACTGCTTCAGCCAGGTGTTCCAGACACATGGAGATGGGCTGCTGGGGAAACAGTAAATAGGTGTGAGAAACAGGAAAAGTTGTTCAGAAGAAGACATGGATATTTAAAAGGTACACCTGGGAATCATCTGGGTACACACAGTTGCTGCACAGTGATGCTCAACCTTCTCTGGACTTGTAAGGTTTTGGCCATGTGGACCGGTTGTCCCACTTTGGGGTTAGAGGCAGAGAGGCTGTTTTCAGCTCCTGCTCTGACTTGCTGGGTCATTTTATCTCTCTTGGCACTCACTCCTCCCACAGTATCAAGCCTTGATGTACAAACACCTCCAAGCTCTCAAGGAGACAGCTGACAGTTGTCACTAGGAAGCATTGCTTCAGACAGGAGAGAAACTCAACCAAATGGAAGACGTGGTTCTTCAGTTAATTATTATATCAATTTTCAAGTTCTGGAATCTGAACATGTGTTAAGGTTGACTTTAAGGACAAAAGATGTCTTATTTGTTAGCCAGCTTCAAGCACCCCTAATCCTAAAGAGTTAAGTCTTGAAGAACTTATTAAGAAAACCACACTTTGCATTCGTTGTTGTCTAACAGGAACCAACTGCTACTGAACTGAACACAGCTGTGTGCAGACAAGCAAACAGGACAGAACTGCCAGAGCAACACAGAAAGCTTGTGTCTGATTTTTGTGGCACTGCTACTGGCAAAACTGACTTGAAGAGAATGCCTATTATTTCAGTTCCATGGGCTAAAGGTTCCTCTATGACAACTTGATGGCTATAGGAACAGAGAACAAAATCCTACCTTCATAAACAGGAAGACTCATTAGTAAAAGAGGGGCTTGCTTCTACACTTAGGTGCCTGAGTGGATGATGGAACAGGGAAAGGCCATGTAAAGCAATAAAGAACACCTAACCACGGAGGAGGAAGAGAGCAAAAGCAAAGCATTAAGCTGAGTTCAGGCCTCACCCTCCGAGTCTTCAGTCTAAGTGAATCAGAGTTCTTTACAACTGGCAAGTTTCCATTGAAACCTGCCCTGTTGACTAGTCCTTATTCCTTGTGCAGGAGCTTCCCCCAGAGCCCTGTGATGGATCTGGGAAGCCCTGGCCACCTCTAGCAGTCCCTGCAGCACCGCCTTAGCCTCCTCACCCTGCGAGAGGGATGCTCCAGCTCACCTGTAAGATGTGCATCAGCCTACAGCAAGGAGCAGGTAAACAACTAACCACTACCATCAGGATCCTCCTCTGGCAAGAGTGACACTTGCTGATAAGCCTCCCTGGTGGCAACAGATCTGCTCCCAGAGAGGTTGCCAACTTAAGGTTGGTGCTTGACTTTTCAGACACCACTGCAGGTAGTTTCTAGCTTGCTGCCTGGACAAGGCTTACTGACATCTGCCTACAGGGTCCTGGATGGCCATTAGACCATATCCTGAGCTCCAGTTCACCTTTCCCTCCTGTATGGGAATGCTGCAAGAAAGCTGTTTATTACCTCTACCCACACACACCACACCCTGCTGCTTTACAGACATCTAGCCATGAACAAAAAGAACACTAAAAGAGCCCCCTAGGGAAATATCCTGCTGAAAACCTGTTTTGCTAACATGCTGCCACTGTGAGACAAATATCAACAACAAAAGCTATGGCACAGCAGATTTTTTTTTTGTTACTGGTATAGTCAGCCAAGGGCAGCTTATTTATGAAACCAGCTCTTGAGTAAAGCAGACATTAGCTGTGTAGCTGATGTTCTCTGGCTCATGCCTTTCTCCTAGGCAGCTGTCAAGCCTGTACCCTGGCAACCTCTTTTATAACCATCTCCCATTGCTTTCAGAACAGTGTCCTTAGCAGAAGCAGAGATGGAAGTTTTACCACAGCTGCTGCATGTCTGGGTTCTTCTCTTTCTTTTTCTTTTGTGCAAAGGTACAACACAGAGCTTCTCAGCTACTGAGCCTAGCTCAGACATGAAGAGAAGAAAAAAACCCAAGGGAATTAATGTAGTTTTCAAGCTGCACATGTAAGTAAAACTCAGGTAATCTTTGTGTTGTTTTTTTTTTAACTTTGAACTAGTGTGGCTGCTTGAGCTTCCATGTTAATAACTGCTCAAAAAATTGTAGCTTATTCCTGAATGCCTTTCTGTCTCCTTTTTGACTTCTTTAAATGATTTTTCTGTTTCACAAGGTGGGGGTTGAAGGTTCTTGCACTGGAAGGAGATTGCTGCATTAAATAATGCAGCCAGTGTTGTCATGTAGAGGAACTGGAAAGTCCCAAAGCTGGCACATACAAAAGAGAGCTCAATTCTGTCCTTAATTGTACTCACAGACTCCAAAAATGACTGCAGGTTTCGCTGGGCAGGAAACAGCCAGGGAGCTTTTGAACTCTAAATGGCAAGGAGCTGAACTTTCAGTCTGACTGCAAAGACTCCCCAAGGAAAACCCCTTTCTCCCAGCTGCCATTTCACACCACTGCCTTGCAGACTCACTCAGCTCAGCCCAAGAGCTGCTCTGTCATCTCCTGGGTGGGGTCAGCTCCAGCCCCCGCGGCCAGGAGGAATGAAACGTCACAGCCAGCTGCTACTGATCCTACTGCTGGTGCCACTGCCGGGACCCCTGCGACACGGAGGGGTGGAAGCTGGGCAGCAGGCAGGAAACACGTGTGGATGTAGTACTTGGGGCCATGCTTTAGTGGTGAGCATGGGAGTGTTGCCTAGGTGGTTGGACTGGATGATCTCAGAGGGCTTTGCCAACCACAACCGTTCTAGGATTCTATTAGCAGCAGCAGCCATAATGGTCACTGATAATTACAGTGTCTGATGGCTTTGAAATGATGATTACCTCCCTGGGAGGGAGAGACAACTGCATGTTAACAGCTGATGAACATCTGGTCTAGTCTGGAAAACGCCTGGCAGCTATTCCCAACCAGCTTCAGATAAGCCCTGGAGAAGGCTCCAAACCACCAGAGAGATCCCAAGGAAACCCTGAGAGCTAAAGGCAAAGAACAAACCAGGCTGTGGATGTGGGTTCCACTCAGTAGCAACCACGATGCGTGTATCGGAGACGTGCTGCTGGATAAAGCTAACCTCTGCCTCTCACCTCTCACTTTGCTGGGCCCTTCACTTGGAAGGTTCAACTTCTCTAGTCCAAGAATTCCATCTAATGCTGAAAAATGGAACTTGACAAAGCATGCTGTCAGTTACCAGCTGCTGCTAAAACATCATATGGTTAGAACAGCATGAACTGTTCCAGGACAAGCTGGTATTATCTTCAAAGTAGGCAAGGTTCCTCTGATGGGTTATCACAATTAGGCAAGAAGGTCAGAAAGCAAATGGAGAAGCCTTCTTACAGCACCTCTGGAATTAGTTCTTGGGCTAAACTTATTCTCTCCCTTAAAGAAGCAGCTCTACATCATATTTCCCTGCTTCTCCAGAATGTATTCCACTGCCAGTCAACTACCATCAGAACTGAAAATACCCCTTTATCAAAGAAGGAAAAGAGTTACCAGAGGTCTTCTACTCTGTCTTCTTACCCACTAGCACAATCACAAATATCCAAAACTGTTCTTGACAGATCTTTGCCTAGTCTGTCCTTAACTATTTTGTCCTTAAAAACAATGTCTCTTAGCAACCCATTTTCAAACCTCATGACTGCTGCTGCTCAGCCACTCCCTCTGAATACCATCTCTCCTCTGGCAAGAACATGGCCATCTTGCACTGTTTGCCCTTTGCTTTTTCACTAACCCACATCCCACAGAACTTGCAGAGCTTCTTCCTCCACCACATCAGCAAGAGAGTTTGGACTTTTTCTAACACTCCACATATCTCTTAAGATCCACTCCTGTTATACATTAATTTCATTTCTTTTTTATTATTCCTTCTTTTCCCCTGCTCCTGATGTTTGCTATCCAAAGTCATGGAAGGAACTGCAGAGATTTACACTTGGACACATGTCAGATTTCTTCTCTGTTCCGAATTCTTCAAGACTCCATGCTGTCTGTATAACTCATTTTAGTTGCTTCCTGCAATCCACTGTGCTCCTTGCCATACAACCAAACATCCCTTTGAGATCTGTTATTTTTCCTCACTGTATTTTCCAGCTCTCTTCCCTAAGTTCTTTCATTTGCAATAGCAGTTTTCCTTCAAGGAAAGCTTGTTTTGGTTATCTCAAGAACCCGTCTTCTCTACAAGTATCTGAGCAGGAAAAGGCTCACTATTCTCTCTGCTGTTTCTATCTATCAGCATCTCAGGCCATCTAATCCTGTTGGCACATTCTTGCCACAGTAGAACCTCCTGCCTGTTTAGGTGCTGGGTGAATAACTGCAATATTAACACTGTCTTCAAGCCCTGGCCTATAAAAGTCATGGGAACTGTTCTGGAAAGAAAGACACCAGTTATGAGGAGACATTTCACTTAACCTTGGCTGCAGCTACCAGTGGTTTTAAAAGCATTTACTTTTAAAGAGTTCTTCCTCAACTGTATGATGCTATCTTTCCTCATTAAAGCCTTTCTCTGACTTCCTGGTTTCAAGGTAATGGTTCTGCATTGTGGTGAACACCAGTAACTCAGGAATCAACAAGCATTTCTCCAAAGCCTGCTAGACAATCTTCTGCCATGGTTTTCTGGCTCTCAAGAGTCTCTCAAGGGCAGCTACAGAACCTTTCCATTAAAAGATGATGGCAGTTCAAGTGAATATTAATGAAGTCTGCTTACTCTGCAGCTTTGGGAAAACAGTCAAGATACACACTGCAAGGACAAGGTGAAAATAAATTAGCATAAAGAACTACTTCAGAAGGCTTTATTTACCAATTCACATGATGGATATCTATTCTGAGAGGCGGGCAGCTCCCTTCCTTTGTGACTGGACTGACAGCTATAGTAGCCCTACCTCGTACTGAGACTCTGGCAATCTCTCCAGTGCTACCAGCTAAGATCCTCCCTTCCCACTGCTGGACTCATTCTCCCTCTTTTCATTCCATCTGTACTACTACTTCTACTCCAGCTTCTTCCAGTATGGGGGAGTGTATCAAAAGTCTAGGATTTGCTTTGTGTGAATCAAGGGAACCTTTGAGGCAAACACACAATGCTCACAGAGGAAGATCTCCCCCAGAACCATCGTTAACCAAGATGCCTGGATTCAGACTCTGTAGACAACAGAAGTCATGTCAAGACCATGAGTACACCTTGCTCACATGTCAGTGACAGCCACAACAGCACAGAACTCAGCATGAGTAAGCTTTTCAGTTGCTGTCTGTATTCTCATCTTTCCATTAGGAATGATGTTAACAGTAATCACAGAATTACTGTTAGGGGTTGGAAGGGACCTCTGGAGATCATCTAGTCCAACCCCCCTGTCACAGCAAGTTCACCTAGAGCAATCCCAGATCCTGTCTAATTCTGTACAAAAAAGAACCAAAATTCCAATTCAGGAGGAGACCTGAACTCCTGTCCTCAAACAGGGTGTTCCCCAGCAGCATTGGCCACTGCTCTATGATCCACAGCAAAGTCACTGGTTTCAAATAAATAAAATAAAACCACCACCAAGAGCAGCTTTGAAGTCATTACTGACTACAAAGTCATGCTGGAATGCACCACACACCGACCCAAATATATTGTAGCTCGAGTCTAACACCTTGCTAAAGCCATGGAAGAAACTCCCCTGTGGGCCACAGGTGAAGTCTGACATACTTTCTCTGAGCATGCTGAAGACCAGGTAATGGGGTTTTCTGCCATGTCTCCCCGTGAAAGGGCATTATTCCCACAGTCAGGGCAGACCCTGCCTCTGGAGGATGCTCCTGGCAGCTCATAAAAGGAGAAATCAGTTAAGCAGACTGTAACCAAATTATTGTTAACACATAGCATAAAGACCTCAACCATGCCAAGGGTTTCCACGCTTCTCAGACACACTTTATTGCCTTCAGTACCCCTGCCTTTTCTCTTCATCCAAACACCTGATCTTAGCAAGAGCGTTTTGGTACAAGGGACGGACTGCTGGAGAGAGAAAAGCACTGAGGGAGCTTCACCTATCAGAGATGCTCTGGGAACCGCTCACTCCAACACACCCATTGACAGGGCTGCAACCATGGCAGGACTATCTACTGCTGCTCAACTAAATCAGATAGATACTGGGGACCCCCCACCCCCCAACACAGAGCCCTTGGGTGACAGTGGTCATGAAAAAATGTATTTTGTAAGACTCCTGGAACCAGTGAATAGAAAAAAATACTAGAGAAGCCTAATTGTTCTCCCCAACCACACAAAAGGCCTCGAGGCAACGGCTGTCACAGCGAGAGTGTTCAAAGCATGGCCATCTCCCTCAAACAGAGTACAGCCTGCACCAGCTGATATTTCAAAGGCTTGTTGTCATTTTGGATAGATCATTTTTGGGTTTCTCTGTATTAATGTTTCATTTTTAAATACAAATATTTGAAACAGATAAGCAAGCCAAAGAAAGTTAATTAATAAATAACCGAACTTTGTGGTCACTTCTAATCTCCCTTTGTTCCAATATCTCATCAGGCAACCCCACAGAAACCTTAGCAAGTCAGAAACAAGCATGTTTGGCACAGAAGTCCTCCAGATTGCACTCACAGCACACACAGCAAGGCTATGTTCAAGCACAGCCTGTGTTAACTCACAAATGCAGTTGTTGTATGCTGGGAGGGGGTGTCCACCCCCTCCACATCTCCCCTCTTTACTGCCTGAAACAGAGCTGAGAGAGCAAACCAAGTGAGTAACAGCAGTCACGCTGTGGAAGAGAGAGTTACCAGGGCTGCTCTAAATTTCCTAGTATGCTTCTGTTGTTCCAATTTCCCTCATGTGCTTCTGTTCATAGTTTAATGCTAACTTTAATGATCTACGCTCGACTCTCTTATAGATCTGGAATTGCTCTCTCGCAGCCACAGCCGGCTCTCCACAACTGTACAAACCAGCAGAGCAGAGGTTAAGGTCCTAAAACATCTCTGAGAACCCCTCACAAATAACACAACTCGAAATAAAAAGAGACAGAAGAAAGCTGTTAGCTATTTGGCAGAGGAGCTCCTGCTGTCTGAAGCAGAAACTTATTAGTGACCGTCTAAGTGTTTTCATTCATTAAAAACTTACGTGTTTCTGCAAGACAAAGCTTCAGCAGACATAATCCAAAAGTTGCCCATAAGGAGAAGTTGGCCATGGTTTCTTTGGAGCTGTTCTGCAAAGGAAAACAACAACCCAGAGATCCTTGTGAGCTGCAGAGAGGAGAACAAGCCTCAGTGCTGGGTAGGCTGCAGTCAATGAGTCTGGAGCTTGCTGCACTTTTTATTCTGATTCAAAGGAACTGAAGTAATGACATAACTGGGAGGGGGAGCTCCATCACAAGACACACCCATACTGCAACTGAAGTTCCCCAGCAGTGGCAGGAGGGGGGTGGGAGGGGAGTTAGCACTGACTAAGCAGCCACACACTCCAGTTTTAAAGAGGCACTGAGCTTTTCTCTTCTTACACAAGTAGAGTCACAAGTTATACTCATTGTGCTTGCAGGAAAATGTCTGTCACCTTCTCATGAGGCAGCCTGGAAAGGCACTGCTTGAGCTTCACGCCTCCTACATTTTAAAGCCTCCTTGTTACTGCAAACAAGGTGAACATAAAGCACAAGAGTTTCTGAACCCCAGCAAAGCTTCTAAGACTGCCTGGATGTTTCCCCAAAGTATTCTGGCTTGTTTTGTCCCATCTCACTGTTCTCTCTTTTTGCAGATCGATTTAGAGCAAGCCAAATGCCTGCTCTGCAAAGAACCTTTTTGGAAGATGTCAGAGGATGACCTCCTGGGGAAGGTAAATTTGAGGCACTTCAGTCTCCTCCAGCCCGTTCTACCCTTGGCTTCTCTGCACAGGCTGTTCCAACAGAAGTAGTAAATAATGCCAGGGCCAGCAGCGAGGACCGAGGCTGCTATGTGGTTGTATTAACGGCGTGAGGTAACGAAGGGATTATTCCTCCTGTTCCCTGTTCATGAAGCAGAGAAACAGGACGAGAAGGTCTCAGCTCCTAAGGGGCATCTGTTCACGGCAGCATGAGTGCCTCTGAGACTGGAGATGCAGCACAAAACCCCTGGTGAACACCCTAATGCCTCTGCAGGTAAGCTAGAGGCCTGTCTGCCATGCGCCTAAGCCACGTCTCGTGGTGTTCTCCAGACACTGACCTCTCTTCTGAGCTGCAGCACTAGGGTACCTTAGGGATCACACCAGAGCCAGGAGTTCTCACCTTTAACAAGCAGGCTGCGGTAACGCTGCCAGGCAGCAATGCCCCGATCTCGTGGCTCGGCAGAGGTGAGATGACTAGCATTGGATCAGGTTACCTCTCCTGTCAATCCTCCCACCTGAAAGAATTTTCTCATTCATTTTTCATCTCTGTTAACACAAACAATGGAAAAATACAGGCAAAGTTTTTGCCAGCCACAGGCAGAACAACGTTACACAAAAGGATGTTCAGGACTTTGCCTTTTGACTTGGAGATGCCTAGTTATCCCTTCCTCCATCAGCAACAGGTTCCAACAGGCTCTTCCTACAGGTCTGGAATATCTGATGGGACATGGTTAAAGTGAAAATGTTTCCTTAAAACACAGGGGATGGTTTGATTAGGTAGCTAGCTACAGCTCAAATGAATTTTATTTAGTGAATGCAGTACTTGTTAAAGAAATAGTCTTAAAAGGAAGTGGAAAAAACCCCAATCTTCTATTGAAAAGAAAAGAAGTAGTTGTGTGAATTCATGTACATTATAGCTGTAGATATTTTGGCATGGAAACATGAATGAAGTGTAGTGAGATTTAAGATGCTGGTGCACACTTAATGCAGGTTCTAACTTTACTAAGCACATCTCATGGAGTTCAAGAAGCACTTGTACAAGGCATTTAGACACATAGTGTGACCTGGGGGTTGTCCTGTGCCTAAATAGGAGTTGGACTCGATGATCCTTGTGGGTCCCTTCCAACTCAGGACATTCTGTGATCTTTTACTTCAACCGCTAAATGACTTTGAAAATTCACCCCTAGAGATGAAACAAAAGACCAGAACACTAATTAAAATTTAGGTGTCTTTTGAGTCTTGATGAACATAAAATACCTCTCTGTTCATGTCCTGTGTTCACTGTTCTATGGTATGAACAAAATGAAAACAAAGGAGTTTTTTTGGCACGGGTGGAGGTGGTGAATGTCCATTTCAGGGATGCAGGCAAGCGTTACAGAGGTGAAAGTCTGATCTTACCAGGAGTGGAAATTCCTAGTCTCTTCATGGTCTGAAGTTTCTAATTCTAGCCCTTCTGACATCAGGTTGTTTTCTCAGTGTTGGATATTACTTGATATGCATTGTAGAGTTCTCAGGAGTTGTGTTTGGCATGGCTGGGCTCTATCCCACTTTGGAAAGTCTCTCACTTGATGCCCTATAAAACTGGGCTAAGATTAGGCATGTTTAGACCAGGTGTATGGATGTGCTAGTACCTAATGCAAAACAGGAAGGCAGACACACACAAAAAAAAGAATTAATTACAGCAGGTCCCTTCATGGGATAAACCACAGATATAATTAATGAACCCCGTGTAGATAACACCTAAGTTTACCCTTGTCAGATGCCACCTGCCTGCTCACACAGCAGGCCAGGGGAAAGACTTCTTTCCAATGCACTGAGCACTTCAAAGAGCTGCCATCCACAAACAACAACAACAACAAAAGCTGACACAAAAATATTTCCTCTTCTTTCCCACCCAAACATGGAATTTCTCCCCTAAAATATAATGGCCTGAGTAGAGAGCAGTCCAAATTTAGCCTGGGTGCAGAGCCTGATATTACCCAGAAAGTGTAGTCAAAGGAGATGTACAGCTCTGGGAAAAGTTGGGGTATTTTTTTGTTTAGTTTGGGAAGTTTCTTAGTGAGAAACTTTTGCTTTAGCTTGGGGTAATCTTAAGAGTATACTTAGGAACAGAAATATCTTACAGAAAGTCTGCAGCTGAGGAGATGGAACACAGCACAGCTTTAAACTGAGGCCAGAAGAAACTGATTCCCCCTGTGGACTTTTCCCCGTAACACTGTTGTTAACTACACAAATGACACAGATAAATGTTTGAGCTTTTGGAATTGCCTTACTCCTTTGGCCACAAGCTGTTAAAATTACTGCCACTAAAACTCTGTAAAATACTGAGTGGCAACAGATGAATTAAGTTTACAAAAGAGACTGAAACAATCCCAACTAAAAATGATAAAACCCAGCATTTAAAAGAGCATTTTGCTGTTCAGCCTTTGACACAGCAGAGACTGCATCTGTGATGGTACAGCAGGAACACCAGCACAACTCAGCTGTGATTTTATCACATATCTGAACTGCAGCCAGCACCAATTAATTCTGATAAGAACCCTACTAGGGAGCACAAGTGCTGGAGCCCTAGAAAAGGAAGATGCATGGCTTACAGCAATATAAAGAGATGGTTTTGAGGGAATCCCCACAGAAGATGGAAATCTGGCCTCACTGAAGTCAAAGGCCAAAATTCCACTGAATTGAGGGAGGCAGCCTCTCCCTATAATGTATATTTATTTGGATTTTATGATGTGGACAGACCAGAAAGTGAATATACCTGAACTCAGGATGAAAAAAAATGAGTCAGCTTTGGAAAGGAGGGAAGATTTTATACCTCTTGAACTGCAATCTCAATAAGATATAGTATTTTATATAAGATTCCTTCCTGTGTTCTTGGACTGCAGCCTTCTTCCCTATACTTCAGATCAGATTTGATATCCACAATCAACCCTGGAACCAGTTTCTTTAATGGCAAAGGTTGGAAATGCTCCAGTGCAGGCAGTCCTGTAAGCTCACACTTCTCGTGGGCTCTGAGTGCTGGTGGGAAGGCAGAAGAAGAGCTTGTGTAGGTTTAAGCCAGAAAAGCTGCTCTTTTGGCTGGAGGGCAAAGCACTCCCTTGGGAAGCTGGGCACCCGGTTCTACTCCCATCAACCTTTTGTTCCTCGATGTAATTTACTGCCTGTGTCCTGCAGAGAGTTAGGAAGATGAACAAGGGCTCCTGGTTGTTTACTGCTGCAGAAGGCAGCAACCCAGATTGGCACCTACCTCCTGGATCCACCAGCCTGTTTTACTGGTTTGCCCCAGCTCCCTAAACAACTCACTGATCCAACACAGGCAAAAACCTAACAGCTCAAGTAGGCCACAAAGAAACTCTCTGCAGCAAGGTCTCTCCTGCACCGACCTCGGGGCCCCATCAGCTTGCTTGTTCCTAGCAGTCTCCTAAAGCTCTTGGCCCCTGGCTGACCCCCCTGGCTGTCAGCAGAGGACAGGCAGGACACCACAGTACCAGCCTCCACACCAGGCAGCTACCCAGCTACTCCCCACGTCGCTGTTGGAGATGAGGGAGAGAAGAGAGAGGAGACCTGCAGGCACCAGCTGCCACCAGATGTCCACGTGTGCAGCACAGAGACACGGAATGCACTGGTGACTAACTGAGCTGACTAACTGAGCCACAAGCAGCTGAGCAGAGGCTTGGGGGGTGGGAAGAGGAGTACAGGGGGAAATGGGGAGAGAAGGGCACAGACACTTTCTTTGGAGGTGGTTTCAGTCTATCTCTGCTCCTCCTGGTCAGTCCCCTTAGCACCCATCACAGGGCAAGAAACCTATCTGTCAGAGCAGGAGCTGCCATCTTGGCACTAAGCATCCTATATCTCTGCCTTCATTTCCTTCCTTTGCAATTTAACACCAGGTAAACCAAGTCTGTACCAGGCCACCTCCAAGATGTACTCCTTCTCATCTCCCTCACCCTCCTCCCCACTGTCCTTCCATCCTCTTCCTCTTGATTTTCCTTCTTCACCTCTCTCTCATCTCCAGTCATTTCTCCTTCTCCCTTTCTCACCCACTCCTGCAGCCTGTTGGAATAATGACATGAACCATTTCAAGATCCAGAAGAGCAGGTGAGCTTTACAAAATGCAAACACATTCAACACAGCCCAGGAAACACTCAGTATTTCCATAAGCCAACTGTTAACTGTACCTATGGATAAATCCTATGGGGATTTTAGGTCTCATATGGACCTGATCAGAGCCACTCTTTAGTCAAGGGAAGTTTCCTACCTATTTTGAGGAAGTTTGAGCCAAGCCAGCAGGGAACAGCATTTGGTTTAGCCTCAGCATCTATATTATGATAACTGTGCACTCTGTGCTACTTTTTTTCCCACCCTGTATATATAAAATCTTCAAGGACAGAGGGATTATATCAGATTTATAGCCACTGATAACCCCAATTTTAGTTGGATTCACTCATGCAAGTTTCTATTCACACCAGATCTGTATGAGCCACTCTTGCCATAGCCACATATAACAGAGCCACATTTAGGCTGTGCCCCAAACATAGCAGTGTGGGAATGAATGGTTGAACCTGCCTTCTCCAGTGACCAAAGACACTAAACCTGCTCTCTATATAAACACAAGTTTACTGCATTTCAGCAGTCTCCATCTTAGACAGCTGATGACCCCTCTGAAAGGTGGAAGGGAAGGAAAAGCAGCCTAATTTTAGCCTGTAATAGGCATGTTTGTTTTCAGAGACAAAGATAATAGCTGGTTGCAGTCTGGCTCTAGAAGGGAAGGTGCAGGTGCTTGCACATCATACAACGAGCAGGGGCAGAAGGCTGGGAGGTAACAGCAATGCTAGGGTTTGGACTGCTCAGCTTGCTGGGTAAACCACTCACCAAACAGTCTGTCCCTCTTCCATGGCTTGAGGTAATGCACTGCTACAGCAGTCCCATCCTCTTCAAAGTCCTTTTGCTTTCTTGAAGGTGAAGACAGCAGCAGCAACAACAATCATTTCCTCTTGCCCCCCCCCCAAAAAAAGTTATAAACCCTGTTAGTTCTGCAGGTGAAACACAGCCAGTAATCAATGAATTGGCTCCTCCTGGTGCAACAGCAGCAACATTTGATTCTTTCCACCTGGGCATACACAAAGCCAGGACAGCTCCTTGCCCTCAGCCCAGCTAGAAAACAGGGAGCCCCAGGAGGTGCCTCGGGTCTAAATGAGTGCTAATTGTCCCTCCACGGGTGGAGGATGCAGAGGGCAAGAGACCCACCCAGTTTGACCCTTGGAGCTCACTCTGAGGACAGAGAAGTGGCAGTTGGGAAAAAAGCATTTTTCATTTCTGAGCTCTGCATAATTGATGTGGGAATTGTCACAGAAAATAAATGGCTTGTGAGGGAAATTGCTTGTTGTGTATAAATAAGCCAAAGGAGATAATTCTGAGTGACTCTGCAGGCAGGAGTTTTGTGTGAGGCTGGGACAGAGGGTACAGAAAAGAAACTTTATAAATAAATTAGTGAGACAGAAAACTCTTGGTTTCACACATTGCCATGTTCCTGCCCTTCTGGTAGGGAAAGAGCTAAGAGAGGAGCTGGGTAGCATTGCACCACAGTGAGTTTGACCTGGGAACTGTCACACTAGACCACACATCCATTGCCTGCCTAACAACTTGGCTTAAGTAACAATGAAAGCCAATATTTCAGAAATGAAAACTAAACACTCACTTGGGGATATTATTACATAGTTGTTAAGAAGTCAATTCTATCCTGAAGCTTATTTCTTTCATTACATACCTAGACTAACACAGCTGTGTTTGAGAATGCACCTTTCTTACTGTCCAGAAGCTGATACTTCTTGTGGTTTATTTGTCTTTTCTTTAGCAATACTGAGTGACAATAAATTACTGAAGCTCAGATAAAAAGAAATATATATATATTACCTTGAATATGATTTTGAACATGGGCTTGCATTCAGGTGCAGTCCTTTTGGATTGCCTTCTGAGGGATCTTGGAGGTGACTGGATCTCCTAACAAGAGACCTAAACTTGTCAGAAATTCTATAGAGAAACAAAGAGATTCAGCATTTGATGCATTTGCAAATGACCAAATCTGCAGTGTGCTGGTGATGTATATAGATAGATACACTAGGCATTAAAGTAGCACATGAGCACCATCACTAACCAACCCCATATCATTTTGTGCTTCCTGCATGCTCCTTTCCCTATCCGCTCTGATTCCTTGGGTACAGAAAACATCTGCTCAGGAATTCACCAGATTCTTCTGGCTAAATCACATCTACAATACCTGCAATGTGTTCACAAGCTTTTTCATTTGCAGCAGGGTACAACTGGCAATAAATAAAGTATTATGAGTTATTTGTTCACCTCAAAAACATTACTTTTGTATGCTAAACACTTGACTGGATTGTTGGAAGGATCAAGCAGTTCATGTCTGAACAGCATTTTGAACAAGTCAGGTCTGGAAAGCTATTAAGACTCCTTGAGATGCTCAAGTTTCAGCCAACGTGCACTGAATTTACAAGAAACCACCTCTGTCTGAGTCACCTGAGATTGCAAAGAGATGACATGAGAGCAAATTCAGTGATACACCAATGAGTAGGAGAACTAGCAGCAGAATCTGCAACCTACCTGCTGCCTGTGGTCCCTGGGTGTCATCATCCCCCACCAGCAGAAAGCCCCCTCCTCTTCCTGCCTTTTGCAAGATACCTTAAGATAGAGGTGTTTGTAAACACCAGCATTTAGCTGGGATTTGTACTCCACCCAGTTTGCTTTCTATTACCAACCCTTCTTTAACTGTTACAAGAATCTAATGAAAAATACCCCTAGGGGAATGGGGAGGGGAGGCAGAGATAATAGAAGGAAGAAAAAAACCAAACCTCTCCTGTTAGCCTGATCAGTCTGGCTCTGTAATAAACACTGCACACCACTACCTAGCAAGCAGGAGCTGCTAGCCAGTACCACAACAAGGGTATCACATCAACCAGTTTTTGGAGAGGCTGGGGACAAAATGGAATGTATTTGAGTGCACTCTTGCAAAGATTCTTTCCCTTGCACAGGAGGAAAGTCACTGCTGGGTATTAGCTAGCCCAGGAAGGATAGATCTACATCAACATCAGCTCTTACAAATGTAATACTCCCCAAGTGATGAATTATACAAGGTGTATCTGGAGGGGCAGAGATGTGAGATAGACAGGCTATGAATGTTCAGCAGTCTAGTTCAAATAAAGATAGAAGGATACTAAAGCTTATCTCAACTCATTAAGGATTCCTTTTAAACTTCTCCCTCCCACATTCAAATCCATCTCTCCAATCCCAGCCCAGCTAGTTTTTCCTCTCTTCTCAATCACACTTTTCTCTACAGACAGATAGCTGAAATCCAGTTCACATGGCCCAGGGTCCTTGATCAATTCAGCAATTCCATAAGGCTTTGCACTTTTTCTAGCCTAGCCCATTAGAGAAATAAATGAAAATTGATAAATAAAAAGGTAAAAATAAACAAAAGACACCCTAGGCTGCTAGTCACATGCAGCAGAAACCCTTACTGAATGTCTGAGGAGGTTCAGATTGCATCTCTCTAGAGATTACTCATTTCCTTCCAAAACGTGGGTGCATCACGTGGAGGGCACAGCAGATGCACAGTATTGTTAAGCAAGAGGATTTCAGAGAACAGAAGATACCATTCCCCCCTCCCCAACTGCAAATGGAGATTACAGTCTTAATTATTCAGACTGTGATTATCTGCATTAGAAGGCAGCTGAGGCTGCAAGATTAAACACACATCTTTGAGTAAGATCAGAGTATTTCTACTGGGTTGAGGGTTTTTTTGGCCTGGGATGTGGAAGATGCAGCTTTAAGTCCTTTACATATCCTGACCAGAGCTACTCTCTCAGGAGCATGCACTAGGTCATGGACAGTTTGGTCCCCTGGAGCCAGAGCAGGGGAGGTCTCTCAAGCATTCACATTGAAGTTGCTCCATTTGGCTTACACAGGGAAATATGAGGCCAGAGAGGGAAGCTGAACCTATGTCTGGATGGCTTTGTTTGCAATTACTGTGGGAGGATCCAGGTCCTCTCACCTCCTCAGGGAGAGGTAGGCATCTTACCATGGATTTGCACACCTGCACAGCCTGCTGTCAGCTGAGCCTGCCCAGAGCTGAACACCTTGTAGACACGTTTGTATGGCAGTGCAGATGAGCTAATTAGCCTTGCAGGTAAACCTAACCAGCTAGGACCTTCTGCTAAGTGATCTACAGCTTTCAGGAGCTCATTCCTCTAGTAGCCTGGCATTCCATCCCATGCAAATAGCAGCTGGGTACATCTCTTCACCTCCTTCTACTGCAAGCTGAAGTCATGTCCCCAGTCCCTTGAGGTGAGCTTATCTAAAGAACACAGCAACATCCTGGGATTCAGCCATAAACCACAGCACCACTGAGTGTGGCCTTTCAGATAAGAAAGGAGATCTCTCCAGATATCTCCCCCTGGAGTCTGGGGCACGCTCTCCTTTCCACACCTCTCTTCTTTTTCTCTTTTGCAAGGCTCTGCAGGGTTTCATGTTTTGCTGCTATGGATTTAGGCTGAAGCAATAGCCTATTCATTATAGGTTAGGGCTAGTTCCAGTTAACAAATAGGCCTCACTAGGCCAAATTTTATGTTGCCTTTTCTCCCTGTGCATACCCTAATGCCCAACAGATTGTAGGGGGGAAACTCCAAACTCTCAAGAGTCTCTATAAACCTCAGCTCACCTTCTCTGTGGAATCAACACCAGGATTTGCATCTCTGATGATTCCTATGAGGTGGAAAGAGGTGCAAACAGGCAAAGCAAAGATGAGCCTGGAGAGAATTCAGAATCCTGCTTGCAGCCATCATCTGAAATCAGATACAAGCTTGAGAAAGGACAAGTAAGCCATGACATGAACAGGGAACTTACTGTTTCCATCAGGAATCATTTGCACATAATCACCACCTACTCATACTCATTCTAGATAAAAAGAAATTCACTTATTAAATCATTTTTTTTTCTTTTGAATTCAGCACCAAACATTTGTTTCACTGTTTTCTGAAGCTTTGGCAATGTAACCATGAGCCACCTGTGAGGTTTATAAATAAACTACAGTTTCCAAATGAACAAACACACACTTTTCTCAACATCCACCTTAGTCCCATCATTTCTTTCCTCTGCATGTGGCTACACAAGGAGTGAAAGGAAAGACAGAAATAACCATGCCAAAGGATTTGGCAATGAGCTCTCTCCATTATAGTCATGAAATTGCACAGCAGATGAGAAGCTGCAGAAGGTAATGAAAGGAAACACAGTTGCACAGTTTGTTACACTGGGGTTTTTTTGGTTCCCTGCGTGTGTATAAGGAGGTGGGGGGAAGGCTTATTCAGTTACAATTTATTTTAAACTTGCAGAAATCCTTAACAACCTCGTAAGGGAAAGAAAAATCTCACTAGATAATAGGAAAGTATACAACCTGGCATTGAAGGGTTTGCTTGGTTTAACTATTCCTGTCTATTTCTGCCCAGATGCTTTGCTGTTTGGATTCCCATGCATCTCTTCACAGTGCTAGCTTTTGTGGAGACAGTTGGGGTTTTTTTCTTTTCTAAAGGAAAAAAACCAAAATGTAAGGGAAACATAACATTATATGAGGTTCCCTTACATCTACTTTTCAAAATAAGGACAAAAATACACTTGTGATACCAGGCTGCTTTGTTATCTATTTTTATTTGACATGCAAATGAAGGCTGAAAGCTCCACAGTGGCATGCAGTCATGCAAAGCCACTTTTCTATGTCTATATAACATATTCCATGTGTGTTTCAAAGAAGCAACTGCATGAATCACCTAAGTAAAGAAAAACAAACCTGCAAGAAGACATGAAAAGGGGATTACTGAAGGACTTCACTAGAAAATCAGCTATGGCTTTAACCCAAATCAGGGAACCACTTTTTAGCATCCATCTGTGAGAACTTGGTTCTGACTTTTGTCATTTCCTTAAGATTCTGAATCCTGATCAGGTTTAAATCATGCAGGCACTAAAAGTGATCAGCTCTTTAAAAGACAAGGGAAATTCCAGGGCAAAGCCACTGCTGCTACTACTGACATATTTTAAAAGAACAACCTAGTTTGTTCTCTCTTTGGTGTGGGAGAGTAGGAATTTACCCCTTCAGATGCTGCTTTCCATAGGTAGCTACCTCCATGCTTTTGATGCTAGGTACCTACAGTCAAGCAGCTGTTCAGAGTTGGGAGCTGTGTGAATGGAAAGATTTCCTCAGATAACCCAGCCCTCAGAGGAGTGTGAGGTTTTAGAGCCAGTCCTGTTCCTCTCTCAGCACTTCCTGCCATGGCTATCAGAAATGCCTGCTGTAGACAGATCCCCCTCAGAGACAGCTGACTTGGCTTCTCCACTCTGTCAGGAGCTCTGGGAGAGGTTCTGGCTTCTCTTTGGGGAGCCATAGGGCTGACACACCTCATTACGAGGAGTGCAAGGGCTTTACTGGATTCCCTTCTACAAAAGCACATTCCTCAGATATATCAGTGATTTTGACTGGTTCCAGGGGGACTATTATGGGGTTTAAATTTCTTAGTTTACACCATTTTGCTGAATGGCAGAGTTCATGTTGCTAACTGATCACTGATGACCACACAGACATCACAGAATCATACAACTGTCACAGTTGGAAGGGACCTTAAAGATCATCTAGTTCCAACCCCCCTGCCTGGGCAGGGACATCTGCCACTAGATTAGGTTGCCACAGCCCCATCCAATCTGGCCTTAAAAGCTTCCAGGGATGAGGTTTCCACAACCTCTCTGGGCAACCTGTTCCAGTGTCTCATCACCCTAACAGTGAAGAACTTCCTCCTACTATCCAATCTAAATCTCCCCTCCTCTAGTTTGCATCCATTTCCCCTGGTTCTATCACTACCTGACCTCCTAAAAAGTCCCTCCCCAGCTTTCTTGTAGCCCCCTTCAGAAAAGGAAAGCTTTTCCCATATTTAATGTGTGTTGTAATTGCTTTCTATAATCCTAAATTATCCTTAGGGGACCTGCAGTATGTTCTGAAATGCAGAGTTATTTGCCCAAGTCATTGAAATATTCTTCGATATTCTGGTATCTTCTGAATGGAATGAAAAGTTCATGCTTTCAGCTCATTTCAGATCTGTACAGCTCAAAAGGCTAGTCAAGGAACTACAACAGTGAAGTCTATTTCTGCCAGGGACTCAGAGTACAGTAAAAGAAGTTTCCCTCTATAGCACCCCATTATTGCACTTCCCTGCAGTCAGGAACAGAGTGTTTAGCACTGTGGGAGGCCTGGAGAACACCTTGTTTTGCTTGGGAAATCTCAGACTGTAGCAACACAGAGATGGGGAGCAGGGCTGGGAAGGAAAAAGGTGAACTGGCACTTCATGGGAAAAGGAAAAGAAACTGTAGATAGGGAGAAGCAACTTAAAATGGGATTTCAGGTGAACATCTCAAAAGAGAGATCTACCTGCCAGCCTACCAGGAAGTACAAGAGCTCAATCTGTGAAAGGGACTCAGGTACCTCAAGGTCTTATCTCTGTCTCACTAGAATCACTAATGCCACACTAAGGACACTACCTACAGCAGAAGCACATGGTTGAGGGCTTTTTCTCCTCCCCTCTTGTACAAGATGCAAAACCTGCATCTTCCTGCAGTTATTCCTCTTGACAACTCACTGAAGGAACTTCTGACATCTCACTGCTTGAACTTCCCCTTTCTACCATCCACAAAGGTTCCTGTTTCACCCCCCTCTGCTACAAGTCATCTCACCTCTTCTGGCACAGAAAGTACCCAATGCTCTTACCTTGACACATTTTTTTGCTGGCTTTAATTAAGTTTTACTAAGCCATTTTCTTTTTCACTGGCAGGATGTTAGGTGAAAAATTGAGTCCATTTAAGTCCTCTCTGAAACATTATTAGATAAAAGATCAGTGTGACAGTGACCTACCCATATCCTCTGGGTTTTTTTTTTCTTCCATTCAGGAAGCAGCCTAGCTGCAGCATGGGCAACCCTCAGGATTATCTATAATGCCTGATAGCACATGGTTGAAGGTGCTGGATACAGAGACATGTTCTATCACATTCCCTTTTGAATGCAAGTTCCTGTGTCACTGTACAGTCATCAATGGCTCATGATCCTGGCTCATCAGGTGCCTATTTCATCCTCCAGGCAACTTCAGTTATTCCTAACTGCTGCCCAGGAACTACTGATGACTGCACCATTAGTTCAAAAAGGAAAAAGAAGTGCTCAAGACAAAAAGAAACTCTCTCCTCACTCCACTGGCCAGAAGAAAGTAATTCCCAGTCTACTGCAATGAGAAATAAGCAGAAGTCAGTGCTGCAAAAATCCTCCACAGTTCTCTCTTACAACAGCACTTTCAAAGAGGAGCAACTAAATGATTTGTTGCTCTGTGCTGATGTACATGGTCCCTCTGGCTTGAGAGGGAGTGCACAGAGTGAGTGTGTGAGGAAAAATTGCTGATGAGGAGGCTTCTTTTCCTATACAATCACTCCCAAAGGGAATGGCAATAACCTAGAGCCCAGCACAGCAGGGAGGAACACAGAATACTGAAAACAGTCCTCTCTGCCAGGACCAACAGACTAGTTTGTACATTTAAGCCACATCACTTGGGTCATATGCAGATGTGTAGGATTCAGAAATGAGCTCCAACAGGCAGAGTTCACCAGGGTGCTCCAATAGACACTTAGCTGAGAGGGATTTGAAGATGCACTGGAGCCAGTTCTGTGTGGCTTGTGCACAACAACCTCTATGGTCATGAAATAAAAGAGCCTTGTACAAACACAGAGAAGATGAGGGGTTTATAAACAGGCCATACTATCTACACAGGACCACTTTAACCATCAGCATGCACTTCACTGCCAGCCTACTTGAAGTCAAGCCCTAAATTATTTCAGTGATTAAGAATGCAGCTTCTTTAGACAAAAACAACCCTCACAGGAGTAAAGGTGATACTCCCCCAGTAAGGTGTCCTGGGACCAATTCCACCACATTTTTGTGATCTCAGAAGTAGTTGCCACCCAGAACAACTCCTTTTTTAATGTATATATCCATCTGGGCCCTTGAATCCCACAATGAAAGCTTCATATGGTTTTAGTTACAAGATACTGAAGTTACCAGAAGGGCAGGAGGAGCAGAATTACTGCCTCAAAGTAGCTTTCATAGTCCAGATGGCTGTAATTTTGCTTTTCTATCATGTTTGTTTAGCACTCCTATATTTGGCTAAATAATACTTGTGCATGAGGCTGAGACATTAAGTTTCCCATGAAATTATTAAGGTTCCAAGTTTATAATCAGTTGCAGTAGCTACATTATCTCTGCTTTCAGTAAGGTGAACTGAAGCAGTTTTAAACAACATAGTAGTAATAATAAGAGGTTAAATATAAAGGTTTTCTTTAGTCATTCTAGCAGCAGATCCCCAAAGAGTGTTGGGATCTCTGTGACCTTAAAAGTAACATGGATGAAAATGATCTCTACTTACATGCATGATTTCAGGGCCTCTGTATTTCTTCTTCCACTTAATTCATGCCATTTCCACACCACTTGCTGCAAACTGGATGCATAATGTATTGCTCCTTGGTCTTAGACAGATGATGATTTTCTGTCCATCATTAATTAGGAAAGGATATTATATTAGCTCACCAAATCTGTTCATCTTCAATTGCCACTGAATTAAACACTGGGGGGATGGGGCAAGGGAATGATTTTTCCTGAAACCAAGGCCATTAATAGCAGCTGCTTTTCACCTGACAAGGAAAGAGTGCAAAACTGACCAAAAATCAAATTGGCTTACATACAATAAATACCCAAAGGAATCCAGGCTATTTTCATTCTTCTCCTGAGTTTAGGTTTTTTTCCCCACAAGAAGCTGGGAGGGTCCACACTGAGGACAGACACCTGAAGTAGGTGTTGAAAACCACTTGACCTGAAGAAGAAAACAGAGGAAGCAATAAAGATGCAGTAATGTCAGGAAGCTGGGTGAAGGTCCAGGTGAAGATTTTACCCATTTCTTTCCATTTATTCTCTCATGACTGAACTCCCAACAGTCCCCAAACTAAACCACAGAATGGCTATGGCTGGAAGGGACCTCTGGAAGGAGCTGGTCCAACCCCTCTGCTCAAGCAGGGCCATCTAAAGCCAGCTGCACAGGATCATGGTTGCAGATAGCTTTTAAGGACCCCTGAGGATTGAGATTCCACAACCTCCCTGGGCAGCCTGTGCCAGTGTTTGGTCACCCTCCCAGTCATAAAGCATTTCCTGACATTCAGGAGCAATCTCCTGTGTTTCAGTCTGTGCCCACTGCCTTTGATCCTGTCACTGAGCCCCACTGAAAGGAGCCTGGCTCTGTCTCTGTTACTCCTTCCCTTCAGCTATTTTAATACATTTAGATTCCCATCTGAGCCTCTTCTCCAGGCTAAACAGTCCCAGATCTCTCAGCCTTACCTCACAGGAGAGGTGCTCCATTCCCTTCACAACCTCAGAGGACCTTCATTGTACTCTCTCCAGCCTGACTGCGTCTGGACACAGTACTCCAGGGGTGGCCTCACCAGTGCTGAGCAGAGAAGGATAATCCTTTGCCTGATGCAACCTTCTGTACAGCAAGGGCACATTACTGGCTCATGTTCAACTTGGTGTTCACCAGGCTCTCCAGAATCTTTTCTGCCAAGCTGTTTTCCAGCTGGCTGGCCTTCAGCATCTCAATATTTTTACAGCTGATGTTGGAGCATCTACACAGCCTTTTTAGCCATGGTTTTCCTAATAGCATAATTATGGACTCTTCCATCAGACTGGATATTTATTGCACACAAGTTTTGGAAGAAAACCGCTGGTAGCTTTGTAGCAATGAAGAGCTGTAGACTCCTTCTACTAGAGGCTCAGCATGTCTAGCTCAGTGTCTGCTGGACTCAGCTAGATCATATTTCACTACAGTAGTTAGAAGACAAAGTAGAGCAGCTGGTGAGCCTGAGCTTGATAATGTCTTCTAGGAGACAGAATAGCTCTCAAATGGAGACTCCAAGCAGTTTGCCAGGACTCTTGAATGCAGCCCTGAACATTTCTTTGAAAACAGTAAGATTTTTCCCTGTTTTGTAGCTGGGATAGAAGAATCCTCTCACTGCCTTAGTCCACTCAGGATTTCCAGGGTTTGTCTTGTCTTTTTTGCTCTGTTGTAACCACCAGCAAAAATGTTATGGGGTATAAAGGTCAGCTTAATCCCACTTGGACTGTCAGTGCATCAAGCATCAACGACAATTAGTAGACAGCCTTTAATTAGATGGTCTTTAAAAGCTACCAAGATTTTGGTCTTGCATCTATGTGAGCCATCAGGGAAAAAATAATTTTAATGATTCAGCTCCAACAATGAAAAGTTACAGACTCCACTTCTAAGAAAGTGCTGATTTGGCCTTGGAAGCAAAAGAGTAATTGAGTAAGACCCGGAGTAAAATGAAACAGCTGAACCAGGCTGGAACAATGTACTGGGGTTGAGACAGGATGGTGGAAAATGATAATATTTACCAGAACCTCACTTCCAGTTACCAATCACAAAGCAAAAAAAAGAAATGCACGTTGCTGTTTACTGTTGGTGGGATTCAGTTTCCTGCCTAGCAAACTGTTCTCTGCTCACAGTCGTGACATCTCATGTGCAGCTGTACTAAAACACAAGGAACATCCCAACCATGTGAACTAGATCACTGTCTGTAGATCATAGAATCATCTCAGTTGGAAGGGACCTCAAGAGGTCATCTAGTCCAACCCCCCCTATAGTAAGCAGGGACATCCCCAACTAAATCAGGTTGCTCAGAACCTTGTCAAGCCTCACCTTCAATGCCTCCAGATATGGGGCCTCAACCACCTCCCTGGGCAACCTGTTCCAGTGCTCCACTACCCTCATGGTAAGGAACTTGTTCCTAATATCTAATCTAAATCTACTCTTCTCCAATTTAAAGCCATTACCCCTTGTCCTTTCACTACAGGCCTATGTAAACAGGCCCTCTCCACCCTTTTTGTAAGTCCCCCTCAGGTACTGGAAGGTCACTATTAGGTCCCCCCGAAGCCTTCTCTTTTCCATGCTGAACAATCCCAGCTCCCTCAGCCTGTCTTCGTAGCGGAGGTGTTCCAGCCCCCTGATCATTTTTGTAGCCCTCCTCTGGACCCGCTCCAGCAGGTCCATGTCCTTTCTGTGTTGAGGGCTCCAGAGCTGGACACAGTACTCCAGATGAGGTCTCACCAGAGCAGAGTACAGTGGCAGAATCACCTCTCTCGGTCTGCTGGTCACACTTCTTTTGATGCAGCCCAGAATGCGATTTGCCTTCTGGGCTGCCAGCTTGCACTGCTTGCTCATGTCCAGCTTCTTGTCCACCAACACCCCCAAGTCCTTTTCTGCAGGGCTGCTCTCCATCTCCTCAGCCCCCAGCCTATACTGATAGTGGGGATTGTTCTGATCAAGGTGCAGGACCCTGCACTTGGTCTTATTGAACCTTATGAGGTTCATCTGGGCCCACCTCTCCAGCCTGTCCAGGTCCTTCTGGATGGCATCCCACCCCTCCAACTTATCAACAGCACCACCCAACTTAGTGTCATCAGCAAACTTGCTGATGCTGCACTCAATACTGCTGCCAATATCGTTTATAAAAATATTAAAGAGTACAAGTTCCAGTATGGACCCCTGATGGACACCACTTGTCACTGTTCTCTATCTGGACTTCGAGCCGTTGACCACTACCCACTGGATGTGGCCATCCAGCCAATTCCTTACCCACTGAACAGTCCACCCATCAAATCCATAGTTCTCTAACTTGGTCAGTGAAATGTTGTGGGGGACTGTGTCAAAGGCCTTACAGAAATCCAGATAGATCACATCCACAGGTTGTCTCTTGTCCACTAAGGCAGTCACAGGATCATAGAAAGCCACCAGGTTTGTCAGGCAGGATTTGCCCTTAGTGAAGCCATGCTGGCTGTCTCTGATCACCTCCCTGTCCTCTATGTGCCTTACCAGACTTTCAAGGGGAATCTGCTCCATGACCTTCCCAGGCACAGAGGTGAGGCTGACAGGTCGGTAGCTACCTGGGTCCTCCTTTCTACCATTTTTGAAGGTAGGATTATCATGCCCCTTCTTCCAATCACTAGGGACTTCACCTGACTGCCAGGACTTCTCAATAAGAGATAATCTCTCTGACCACTTTTTTACTGCATGAGCGACTTTATGTTCTCCTCCTCATTCAAGAGGAAGATACTGAATAATAAGTGAGCCAAGAAAACAGACTTCTCTAGAAACTTCTTCATCATTCAGTTATTTGTGCCATGTGTCAGGCAGATTGTGTTCCATTTTCTGGTATAACACTGACTGCAGAGATAGGATTTCAGTTAGAAGACACATGCATGTACTACAGCTAGACGCACACTCTCTTCTGCTCGTTCCTCCTTTGTCTTCCCAACCTCTGCTGAAGTGATTCCTGCAGAATCCATATGCTCTTATGCTGGTTCCTGCTCTTGTCAGAACTCATTACCAGCTGCTAATAAACAGACCCAGCTCTCTCCCAGAAAACTCAGCACATACCTGTGAAAGATGCAGCCAACTGGCAAAAGGTTAACAAAGATTGTATTCAAATATTGTCCAAAGGATCAGTTGGAAAACCAGCACTGGTGCTTTACTAAAACATTGGGATCTTCTAGATGACCAACATTTTCCAACTATTTTTGACTGGATTTTAGGCTTCCAGGCCTTCAGCAAGACCTCAGTTCAACTGTCCTGTTGATGGGAAAAGAATGCAGATTGACTTTTTCCTGGCAGCTGTTAGGGCAAGCCATTTCATTCATCTTAATTCTTCTATTCAGCAGCAACAGAAACTATTTAACTGAACCTTTTCCTCTTTGACTGATTTGTGTGTTTCAGTTCCCCTCCCTTTCCTTCCCCTTTTCTCATTTGTTCTCTTCAATTGTTCAACCCACTAACAATTTCTTGCAAGAAATGTCACAAATTGACATGCTCTGCATTTGGAGAGGTAATTCAGATGGTTTGTCTTACACTGTGTATATCCATTTAATAGGATCTTACAAAGAACTCTCTTCTCTTGAACAAAGAGCTCTCAGATTTTGGACTTCCCACTTGTACAGCTGAAGTCTTCTGTAGTTTGTAAGGCTGGACAGAAAGATCCAAGCAAAAGGAAGTTCAGTTAGGTCAAGGCCATTTGCTTTCGCTACACAGCAAGCCAAGTGAGCGAGGCAAAAACCCCATGAGGTTTCCTCTGAAGAATCTCCCTTGCCAGAGCAACCAGAGGCTTTCTAGAGCTAACAGATGACAAGGTCACCTGGCTCTTAATGCCCCATCTCCCTAGATGCAAATACAATCAGACAATCAGAGACCCCTTAGGAAAGCACAAGAACCCCTCAGGAAACACACATTGTAAAGATGGCTGTAAGGCCACTTAGATACCCAGCTGATCTGTGCTTTCCTAGGGGGTCTCTGATGATTACTTGAAGCAGCTTTAAAAGTGTTCAAATGCCTCAGGCTCAGCAGCAGGTCAGAGGGAGAGGTCTCAAAACCCAACTGGACAACCTGCTCTAGTTGCTCTGACTTGTAACTACAGAGGACTAAAGCAATTGCTTTTAAAACAAAAGCAACAAACAGATCTTCTTGTCTGAATGCAGCAGCTGTTGAGTATGATCAAATCAGCCTGCTATGCAGATTCATCTGAAGCATCTAGCCACTATTTATAAATAGAAACCAACTGAAATTCCCATTGTAGCCACTTGTATGTTCAAAAGAAGAACATCTGATTTATTTGTGTGTCCCTCTCACCCAACACAGCCCAACCTCTAGCTCTCAATGAAGCCAATCTGCATAAGTGTTCAAAGCAACTGACTTGAGGAGGTTTTCCAGAAAAGGAACTGAAATTATTCATGAGGAGTAATATCAAATGAACAGACTGGAAATTTTTCTTACTGCATCATATCATATCTTCTCCACTTAGAAAAATCTGTCAGAATCACATGCATACCTCTGCAAGTACTTCATTTCCCATTCCTCAGTTTGCTGCCACGCCTCTGCAGAGCCACCATCTGCTCCTGCCACTAGACTACTTACCAGAATGGTAACCAGGGACAGAAAAAAACCATGAAAACACTATTTTTTGCCAATGCCTGAACTGCTACTTTTAACTTCTTCCATTCAAATGGAAGTCTTTACTGGTCCCTTAGGAACACTCTCATAGAAGTCTTAGTATATTAGGAATGAGAAGAGATAAACATCACCTTTACTTCTGATCACTTCCTCACTGCACTGAACATTTTTCCTTATAAAGTCTTCCATTTTTATGGCTAAAACATCTCTTAACAAGCTTCATCCCAATGATGTTTCTGTTCTTACTGTAGCCACACTCTTCCTGTCCAAGGCATGGGGTATTTTTGGTAAGAAGAGCATTTTCCCTTCATCTCCAGTGTTCTGCTTACAGTGATACCAGCCTGGAGACACTTATCATCTACTTAGGCACAGAGTGCCTTCACTACATTTTCCCTTGCATGAGACAGGAACTCCTGGGAGTTCCACAACATCCTAATTAAGCAAGTGTCAGTACTGTCCAGATGTAAACTTCTCAGCCTCCCTGCTCAAGTTAACTTGACTGACTGATCTCCATCCTTTCTACAAGAAAATGATTTCTTCTTCTCTCTCATAACTGAAGGTTTGATTCCCTGATCTGCTTTTGGGTTGTCCTTCCCTTAATTTATAGTGGATCCAGCCACCTTCATTCAAGTTACAAATATTTTCTGTGGCCAATTCTTCTAGATCATCTTTGTAGCATGCTTTATTACACACCCAAACCAAACTAAATAACATCACCCCTTTATACTTCAGGGAATAACCCACGAAGAGCTATGTTAACTACCAAACAGGGCATGGCTAGTGCTCATCACTCTAAGTGGCATTTCTTTTCTAACTTACCAAGAAAGCTAAAAATCTCACAGAAATCCCCCAAAGTATTTCCTCACACCATGAGAAATCTGAAAACATGTAGAGAGGTTTCAATATTGGCTCATGATCACTTATTTTACTATTCTTCATTACATTTCCTTTTGGTCCAAGCCTATTCTCCTTAAGCCATGCTACCTCTTGTTTCTTTGGGTTTTGTTTCTTTATGTCTGATCCTATCCTGAGTGTGCTGCACTATCCATCTGCCTTATCACCAGGTTAAGTGGATAGTGGTTTTGTGGAGGAAATACCTCTCAGTACCTACAATCCAGTCGTTCCTCTTACCCCAACCCCATCTAGTTTCATTTCCTCTGCCCTCTCAGCTTCCTCCCTTGTGTTACCAGGCTGCCAGATTCATATATAAATATTTGGTCTCTCACTGACCACACCCAGGCTCTGAGATGAGGTGTAGCCTCCCTCAGCACCTCTGTTGCCTCTCTTTTCATCTCCATCAGCCCCTTGGCTTTCTGTCCACTGAGGACATTCCTTTCTGTGTTGTTGGATAATTACTTATCTGGTTTATGCTCTTGGTGAGGAAATACTGAGCCTCAAAACCATACAAGTTTGAAATTCTTACATCTTGTTATTGCAGAGACCTCTCCAGGTAGCTGTATGGAAGATTATTTGAAGCAGCTCATTCATTAGGTCTTCCCCTAGCTTGGGTGTCTTCTCATGGCACAGTTCATAACCACTAACACAACACATGAGTGTGGAGGTCACCCATGGGGCCGAGGGAAGCCTGCAAGATACAGACAGAGCAGAAGATTAGGACAGCTCCAATGTTCAGGCTGATTCTGGCATTGTATTTCTTCCAGACATTTGTCCAGTGCACTTGAAAGCATTTTGCAGTCTCATAGTTACACTTCCTCCCCATTTTTCAGCTTATTAATTCTTGTAGTACTTCCTTCACATCACAGTCAATTCCTCTCCTGCTTTAGCTTTTACAGACTGTTATCACCATTTCCTCTGAGTTATCATTTCACATTTCCCTCCCAAGTCAATCTTTCCAGACCATAATCATTTTGCTGCTGTGCCTTGCTCTAGAATTTGTGCACTTTTATCTACAGCTTTTGATATAAGCCTTTGACTGAACAGACATTATCTAAAAATAACATGGAAATATGCAACCTCATTACTGAATGAAGTAATAAAATCATAATACTCTTCATACTGACAAACTAACTTAGCCACTCCTTGATTGTTTCTCCCAGCTCAAGTCACAGTTTGCCTCTTATTCTGTAGCACACCTCATGGGGAGAAGGAAAAAGATCTTGCCCCATCCCTGGCAGTGTTCAAGGCCAGGCTGGATGTGGCCCTGGGCAACCTGGTCTAGTGATTGGCTTCCCTGCTCATGGTGGGGGGGTTGGAACTAGATGATCTTTAAGGTCCCTTCCAACCTGAGCCATTCTATGATCTTTTTCTATGCTGTCTCTGGCAGTACCTCACAAACTGATGCCTTGCTGCACGATGTGGATCACAAGGCATTAACCACAAAAGAAAAGATACTGACCACAGCACCATATCTTCTCTAAGTGTAGAATTTCAGATACTGGGGTTTTTTTCTTGGGTTTGTTTGTGGTTTGGTGGGTTTTTTTGGGTTTGGGTTTGCTGTTTGGTTTTTTTTGACTCCTTGACATGTTAAAAAGCAGCAGAGGTGGTGATTTGGTATCTGCAGAAACTTAGAAGTCAGCACTGCTGTGAGAAAATTGCCTTCAGCAGCATTTGACAAAAAACCACTAGGCTTAGAAAAAAAGGTTTTGGATTAACCTCCAACTGCAGCCTTGGATTTACAGAGGAACCACTCCAAGTTTCTTAGCCACAGAAAGCAGACTCCAGATTGCAGCTAATTTTCCATTGCAGAGATACTGGAAGATGGAGAGCAATAGAAAGGGTCTCCTGGTCCTTTCCTTACACAACAGCATCTGCAGTTTCACTGCTGTGCACCCAGACCTGGCAAGGTAGATCCTAACACACTGTCACTTGTGGAAATATAAATGTACACTTATCAGGTTTGTTGGGTTGTTTTTGTCTTCCAAATAAGCCCAGCTTTTCCTTCATGGACATAAAAACAGAGCTGGCATGTGCCTGTCTGTGAATGTGATGGAAGACAATCTAAATCCCCCAAGAGCTTCACATGAAATCTTTACAGGGTGGAAAGTTGGAGGGGTTTTCCCACCTTTAAAAGATAAAAGGATTCTGGCTTGCTGGTAATAGCAAAAACCTCAGCAACCTACTCTATGGTTCAATGTGAGTAAGACAAATGAGTTGTAGAGAGGAAGTGAAGAGATGTGGGGGAGAGAAAATAAAAAAGGAGAAATGTATGAGAAGAGAAGGAAAAGAAAACCAAGGGGGAGGGTGTGAAAGCTGAGTATAAAATCTTTCCAGTGAGCTGAAGGACAAGTGTGTATGAATAACTGTGCATCACATACCAGAGCACCAATGTATAGCTGCCTTTTTTTGTTGTAGGAGCACAGCTGCCCCTTGAAATCACTTCAGACAATTCAAAGAAAACACTGGCTGCTCACAAAAATCCTGAGAAATCTGGAGAAATTCCAAGATAACTTTTGTTGTTTTCCCATTCTGAAACAAAATCTCCTGCAGGAGAGTGATGAGAAGCTGAACATGAGCTGCCAGTGTGCACTTGCAGCCTGGAGGGCCAACCAGATCCTGGGCTGCAGCAAGAGGAGCGTGACCAGCAGGTGGAGGGAGGTGATTCTCCCCCCTACTCTGCTCTCCTGAGACCCCACCTGGAATACTGCATCCACTTCTGGAGCCCCTGTTCCAAGAGGGATATGGACATGCTGGAGTGAGGCCACAGAAGGGCCAGGAGGATGATCAGAGGACTGGAGCACCTCTCCTGCGAGGACAGACTGAGAGTTGGGGTTGTTCAGTCTGGAGAAGAGAAGGCTCTGAGGAGACTTTATTGTGGCCTTCCAGTATCTGAAGGGGGCTACAAGAAAGCTGGGGAGGGACTTTTTAGGAGGTCAGACAGTGATAGAACCAGGGGAAATGGATGCAAACTAGAGGAGGGAAGATTTAGATTAGACATTAGGAGGAAATTCTTCGCTGTTAGGGTGGTGAGACACTGGAACAGGCTGCACAGAGAGGTTGTGGAAGCCTCATCTGTCCCTGGAAGTTTTTAAGGCCAGGCTAGATGGGGCTCTGGGCAACCTGATCTAGTGGGAGGTGTCCTTGCCAGGCAGGGGGGTTGGAACTAGATGATCTTTAAGGTCCCTTCCAACTCTGACAATTCTAAGATTCTATGATATCTGGCTCATTTCCTCTGCCTGGATGCTCCAGAGCCCTTTCCTTTTTCTTTCTCCATTTGAGGATCTAGATCAGTTGTGGGTGTTTTTTTGGTTAGGTATTTTTAAGGCCATGTTTTTACAAAGAATAAAAAGCACTCAGAAAATGCCAAAGCATTATGTAAAAAAGCATGGAAAATTCTACATATACAAGGTTTAGCTAGGAGCTGAAATAGCCTCCCTGCCTCTCTGTTTGGAAGGACTCTACTTCATTTCAGTACTGTAGGTCAAGAAAAAACATAAGTTTCATATGCAGGGAAAGGGGAAGAAAGGAGGGAGAGACTGGCTGTGTAGGGAAATATATCTTCTAGTGAGGAAAGAAGATCCTTAAATAAGTTTTAAGTCTCTAAGACTGGAAATAAAACACACAGTCCTGTAATTTGAGATTGTTGCCTGGGTTCCAGGTCAGGCTTTTGTAGCTAGAAATGTATTTCCATTTGCTGGTAGGTTAGTAGCTAGTATTAGTTGCTGAGCATCCTTAAATAGTTGAAGATGGCCCTGCTGACTGCAAGGCAGTTGGACTAAATGACCTTTCCAAACTCCTGAAAGGACCCTTCCAGCACAAAACATCTTGGAATTCTATGGTTCTATGATAACAGCTCAAGACGGATCTCTACAAGGCAGCACTTCTGGAGGCCTTTTTTCATTTCACTGAAAATTGTGCAGGTTGTATAGAACTTCTCTTTGATTGCACTGTTAAGGTTCCAAGATGAGGAAATAACAGCATTCAGCTCACTCTATAATCATAATTCTGTCTTGTTCTATGCATAAGGAAGCCACCTCCACAATTTCACAACCATATATTCTCCTCCTTTTGCAACACCTTACTCCTCATACATGCTGCAAAACACTCTGGGAAAGCAAGAAAGCTCTGAAGTAGAAGTGATTAATTGGTTGCACCCAAGTAAACCAACTCTGAAGTAAAAGTGATTAATGGTTGCTAGCACCCAAAATCCTCAGAGACTGAGAAGTATGTAACAGCCAGAATAAGGGACTGCAGGAGAAAAAGAAATGTGGTCAGAGTTGAGGTTAAAGGTTAAACTGAATTCCTCTCTCTGCCCCATATTTGCTATGTGAAACTGGACAAACTACTTCACCTAATATTTTATTTTTTCTTTTTAAACCCAAGAAGGTTGCATATTAATTTCTAGGTGTCTGAACTGAAGCTTCAGCTCCAGTCAAAGAAATCTCACTGATTCACATCTGTGAGTGAAGTTAGAGCGTGCTGCACTTTGAAGGTACAAAGTTCAGTTTACTCCTACCTCTTCTAAATCACCTTTTCCTGCATGTCTCAGTTTTGTCAGAACTGCACAGGGTGTTAAAAACCAGAGCTCTACTGTCTCAAATCAAGCTAATTGTATCTTTAATGGTAAAAACCTCCTGGAGGTGCTTAGATTGGCTTGTCTCAGGGGCCTTTGTAAAACCAAACTGCTGCTTTTGAAGCACTCAGGCACTGCAGAAAAGCAGGAGTCTTTCAAAGCACTTGGCTTGCTCATCAGACACAGTCCCTGGATGCCAAACATAGAATAATGAGGCATTAAAAAAAGCCACTGAAAAGATGCTCATTAAGTGAGCACTGTGTCATGCACCAAGTGAGTCTGCAGTCCTGAGAGGCAGAGGAGGGGAGGAAGTAGGTGGTCATGCACTGAAGAAAACTCTGTCATCAGATGTATGGAGAAGCCAAAACTACAGAAGAACAGACAAACCTACTTCTGCAACTTCCTACTTTCTGAATGTTTGACTTGGGGACTGTCAGAGTCTTCCCTTCCAACTGTATGCCTGTAATTATCACTTCATTTCCTTTCCCAGTTCATTTCAAAACATTTGATCTAGTTGTTTCTTCAGGTACTTAAGTGGAGCACCTGAAACAAAACAACCTATACCAGCTAAACTCTCTATTTGTCCTCTAGAAACTCAGTGCTGGCAAGATCTAACTGAACAGACACCACTTTCACCCTCTGGAGGATCTCTCACCAACAAATCTCCTCTCTCTCCCCTCTTGAGTACAGCATGGCCTCATGTTAAAGGCCTAAAACTGCTCTGCCTGCACTCAAACATCTCCAACCAAGCTTCAGAAACTCCGCTGTAATTTTTTTCTCCTCCAAAGACCAATTTCACTGCAGGGCACCACTGCTGGGCAGAGCAGCAGAGATGCTTTCAAATTAAAATGCATCTTTAATATCTCATCTACAGCTTTTTTGGACAATTTCTAGACTCTTTGCCATGTAAATCCATCAAAACTATTCTTCCTGTCCTGCTCAGCACAAACAAATCCTTGCCAAAATAAAAAGAAAGATCCAAACAACACTTCTGTGCTTTAAAACTCCTGGATTTTCCACTCCTGTCCCACAGTGGACATTTTTGCAGTGCCAGCCTCCTAGATCAAGTGGGGAATGCCCTAGTACAATTAGAGGGAAACTTAATCTCAAGGGTGTCACAGGGAGACTGAAACAGCAGATCACATGCGCTGAGAGAGAGAGAGAAACGAAGGAAGACTTGCTAGACTGTTTGTAACAATTTCACCTGAGTGCAGATCCAACCAATAGATACTACAACCAGATTGTAACCAGCATTCTCTTCAGATGAGAGTGGGAAATTACACCAAAGTGGGAAAATCTCAGCTGCTGTAGGTGTTTGAAATGCTTTTCCCTTTCATTAACATCCACTAAAAGCAGAGCGATCAGGTCACATACTGGTAACAACCCACCCAACACGTGAACTAGCTCCATCTTTGGAATTCACTAGAATTCATGTGATTCAGCCTTACAGGGGCTTTCAAATAAAATCCTGACAGGGATATCAAAATTGGGACTTGTAAAGGAATGAGGGAATTAGGCTGAAGGACCATCCAGTGTAATACTTTGCCCTGGAGTGAGCAAGATGTGGCACTAATAGGAAAGAGAGGAAAATCTGACACTAGGTACTCGTTCAAACACCAGGAATCAAACTAGTTACTTGTTCTCCTTAAAGAACTCCAGAGTCATCTAATGCCATTTCTAAAGCACTTTTCAAGTGAGGGTGATTTTTTTTCCCCTTCATTAAAAAGGCCTTTATATTCCAAGCTGCTCATTCAGTATTATTCAACAGAAACTTAATTAACATAGTAAACTCTACTAGTGAAGTTCCCTTTTCTATTAGGTTTGCTTTCCATTCTAACATTTCATTGTTTGTTTCCTTAGCACTAGGTTCTAAGCACTGCCAGTTTTGCCCCTTCTTTAAGAGACAAGAATTTTATTTTAGCATCCTTCACACCTAATAACTAATAATTCACATGCTTTTTGCTGCTATCTTTTGATTGGAGTGAAACCAATGATCTTATGATCCCTGTTTGGCTTCTCTATCACCTACACTGTGCAATCTGCATCTCAGCTGTAATGCTACCAAGTGAAACTGATGTGTTCTGTACCTTGTTTTCCCCATCCCCCAATTTTACACAGCAACATCTAATGTTTATTCTAGGGGGACTAATACTGGGCAGCATTTTCTATTTATTTAGCAGTCCATCATCATCATCACTTGACTAACTGCAGGCTACATTTAAGGATAAATGTGTCTGCCATGGCAATACAGCAACGCATTGACAGCATATTGTTTTGAAAAGTGCTTCTTTCAAATGAATGTACCTGAGAATTTAAGGAAGAACAACATGGTGACTTGGAACCTGACCAGAACTCTGGGTCCTGTTCTTAAATGGAAAATTCAGAGGAATAGTTACAGCAAGGTAGTCATCAGCACTCTGTATTCAGCTGATTTAACCCTAAAGCCAAATGCACAGCCAGATGGGCAAAAGAAGGTGAAGAGACAAGGGCAGGATGCAGAGACTGAAATTTGGTTCCCTGTTAGTCATCTGCACCCCAAAACTCGACTGCCCATTAGTTAGCAGCTCCTTATTCTTGGGTGGTGATTACTCCATTTCTATGGCATAAACCTTCTCTTCCCAGTCACACCCTGAGCAGTTTCTCAGCCAGGAAATAAGCCACAAGCAGGTTGCTTTTCTGGTTCCAACACTACCTGATTTTGTAATGTGTTACTATAATTATTGATTCTTTCTGGCTGTTCCCATCACTTTCCAGCTTAAAAAAAAAATATTTCCAAAACAAGCTTATGATGCACTGAAGAAAAAAAATAAGAGAAAGAATGTAGAAACAGGTGATTATTTCCCCAAGTGCTAAAGATCCCAACTGGCCTTTTTCTGCTTCAGAAGCTTCTTGCAAAGATGCAAAACCAGCCCCCAGACAGGTGCACAGACATTTTGGTACTTGCAGTCTCTACCCTATTTTTCTTTTTTCCAGGCACTTAGAGGCTTGTACATCTTTTTGGTCTTGCATCAGGAGGGTTAAATCATGTGGTACCCTCCCTGGAACAAAACCCAGGGTGATGTTACTCTTGCTTTGCTCTGTATGTCCAAACACCAACACAAAAAGTTCATCAGTGCCTAGAAAAACAAAAGCCGAGGTGATGATTGGAATGCAAATATCTCTGGAGAGAACAGGCACTCTGCATGTCAAAATAAAGTGAGTAGGTACAGAAAACAAATTGCAGATGTGTCTTTCATATACAGCTGGAGGACAGAGAAGACAAGACTTCAGAGAGTTTGATCCAGTGCATTCATATTTCAAGAGGTGCTGGTTGCCCAAGTAGTGTTCATGTGTCATCTAACAGCTCCTGACATACCTGCAGAGCACTATCAGGTGCGGATCACATCCCTGGTGCTGTGGCAAGTTCTGTTCTAGTTTGCACAGATGTTTGGGTCCTCTCATTTTTGCCTAAAAGCAAACAGAGGATGGAGTTAATGAAATCAGGAAGGTGGCCCCAGAGTAGAGTAAAAGCTTTAAGGACTGAAAATCTCTATGTCAATGTCTCCTGAATCATCTGACTACGAAATTTACGAACACTTTACAATGAAGCCCAGAACGCTCCCCTTGGCTGCAGCAGAAGCCACCCTGTGCAAGCAGGAAAGGCAAGCACAAGGCAAGCCAGCGAGCTGAGGCTTGTTATTTGTCATGAACGGTCATGGTGATCTGTAAGAGCAGAATTAATAACCAAAAAGTTATTAATTTGCTGCCTCTGCCTGCCATGACATTGAGCACACCTTCTGCTCCATAACCTCCCCTTGTGTCCCAGCAAGGTCCAGAGGACAGCCAGCAGGCATCTAGGGACAGCAGCGCTCTGCTCTTCTAGCCCTCGAGCTTGCCCAACTCTGGTTTCCAGAGATGGGGGAAGACTTGAAGCAATTGAAGTGAAGGAATCCAGTGTAAGCAAATGAGCATCACACCTGAGAAACCCCTGCTGTTTGGTTTCCATCCAGCAACTCCCACTAGCTTCAAGATAATCAAAAGCCATTTTACAAGAACTTAGGCTGAGATTTACCTGAAATGGAGAGCTACAACACGTGCTGCCTGGATTCCTCTTAAGCAAACCATGACTCCAGTCAACAGACAGAACTACCTGGACACTTTTCCAGTCAAATTATACATCAGTGGAAGAGGATGCATGTTCCTGGGGTTTTTTTCTAACCAATTAAGATTGCTTCCAAAAATTCAGTGAAAATACCTTGGATCATATAGTCTAAACAAACATACCTTTTAAATAGACAGCCTGACAACAGACCACCTCATCCTTTTATTACATCAACATTTCAAGTCCTACTACTTATTAACAGTGATCCAAAGCTGCTTTTGCACAAAGTGTACTTTGTGTAACACAAAGAAGTATTTGGGCTTTGTTTATGGAGTTATACTGTAGCAATTTAAGGATTACTTTAGCATGCCCAAACAACAGGGAAAGTCCTCTGAGAAAGAGTAGCTCGCTCTCTCTTCCTTGGTACACACTCTTCATCTGAGTAGCAGAAACAAAATCTTTACTGTTAAAAATATTTACTGTTATGCTGAATTGCTCTCTTTCAGAGATAATATGGCTATGAATAATACTGGCATGACATACAAGCCATGTATTCATTCAGGGTATTTCCTGCCTGCAGACAAGACAGACCCCACCAAGAGTCATTCAGTCTCACATTCTCCAAGCTTACTCAGAAGATAACCAGGCACATTTGGAGAGGAAAAACAGTTAACTGACTCAGTGAAAATTATCAGATTTCCAAAAATGATCCACATGATGTAATAGAAAATGTCTTTTGAAAGAGCAAATGACTCATGTTGCTACAGCAGGACGCTTGCATGCCTTGTAGCTATGCAGCATCTCCGTGGAAAGCTCTGTGACAAAGGGATGGCCCTGCTGCTGTAGCTCATGCACACAGGCTTTGCTGTTCCCTCAGCCTAGCTCTACACAGCTCACAACTTCCCTCAGTTCCACTTGCTGGGAACTACCATGCAATGAAAATGACAAATTCCTTCACTGGCAGATACTGCATCTCTGGCTGTGATTACTTCACCCAGAAAGAGAGTGAGGCCACACAGCACTGCAATGCCCTTGGCACTTTCAGATGTTAACTTTGCTGATACTACACCTAAAAAACTGGAACACGTGCAGAAAGTAGCATCGGTCATAGAGAAGACAACACTTTCACCTTGCACCACCAAGTGTTATGCCTGAAAGGAAGGAAAGAAGACATTTACACCTTTCATTTGCAGGAAACACCACTTCCCTCTACAAAATATGCAGCAGGCAGAAGGGTTATGTTTGCTTTTGCTGATCAATGTTTGGGCCTTTCTTTCTCTGAGACTTCAAAAGGCAAGAGCACTGATCCACTGTGAGACAGCAGAAGCAAGAAATAGATGCCTACAAAGACCCAGACCAAACCAGACTGATACACACACCTCAAGGACAGAGCAGGAAGGATTCCAGAGGGTCTCAGCTCAAAGCTGTGATCATCAACAGTATTACCTCCACATTTTGATTCCATGTAGACCTATGGTTTGTGTCATACAACCAGAGTGTGCTTTGGGTTTGAACACAGAGGGCGCTGCCTCCACCCCTCCTGTCTCTTCTGAACAGACTTTAGCTGTTGATAGCCACAAAGTGTCAGTAAAATGATTTTGATTTCTGCTGCTGAATATGCTCAGAAAGCCAAAATGCAGAATTGCTGAGATGCCAAGAGCTAAGTAGTGTGATCAGATTTCTTAACATCAATCAGAAATATTGATTACTGTTCACCTAACACTGAACAGTAAGATCATCCTTCTCTATGGGAAGTAGTAATTAATAGGGCACAGACTTGTTCCTGAGAGCCATGACTCCAGAACCCCCTTTCACATTAGCCTCTCTGGCTGACTGTCCTTGCTTCCCAGTGTTGTGCTCTTGGCTACATAGTGGCAACATGATACAGGTAAAGATAACCAGGTGCCAGTTTACCCTCTGCTCTGTCTATGGTTTTTACCCTGGAAGGGTGAACCCTTGTCAGAGGTTAAGTACTGAGCTTAAAAAAAAATCTCACTCCACCACTGAGCCAGCATCCTGACTGATGAAAGGACAAGCTGGCCTCTGAGCTCTAGAAGGGGGTTTCTTACTGGGAATTTCAGGTTTTTGTACTCCTCAAGTCATGACTAAAGTAGAATTCCAAGCCCAGGAAAAAGGCCAGATTTCAGAATCACTTCCTCTATCAGTCTGCCTTGAATAGCCAGGCTGGCTTCTAGCCCAGTTCTCCACTCACTGCCAGATGCTTAACGTCCATAGGTTCCTTTTTTCATCTGAGACTTCTGTCATTAGCTTATAATGTTTCCAGTAATTCTGACAGCCTGAAAGACTCAGAAATCACAAGGCATGAATTAGGAATATAAATGCTGGTACTGGGACAGCTGTGTGCAAAAGAGATGCAGGAAAAACTCTCGTAGAAGCATGCACCAAAGTGTCTCAGTCTCTCTCTTCCTACGGAAGGAAAGAGTGAAGTGGATTGTCCTCTTCAGAATCACATATTGGATCAAAATCTGCCAGGGAGAGTGTTGCAAGTCAAGAGATGTCTCATCTGCCTCTTAATCTCCAGATGCTGGCAGCCATGAGAAAATAACTTCTGAATTCACAAATCAGCAGGCAAGACCCATTACAGTCACAGTAACAACCTGATGAAAAGCTGGATTCTTCCATCACGAGTAGCTAACATTTCCTCCAAGAGATTTCACTGGAATGAGAAACCTCCCTGCACCTCTGACCACAGAGCCTGAGAAGCCTCACACCCTGTTCTCCTTGTGAGGGCTGATTTCTTCCTCTTTATGTCTTTACGAAGAAAATAAAGTTTCTGAGCTTTGTCAGCTCCTGTACAATAATCTATTTCCTTCTTGGGTTCATATCCACATTTACCAGCAGCTTCATGGTGAGAATTCACATCACCAGAGCATGATCTCCTGATTATGACCTGATAGAGCTATCAGGGCAGCAGAAACCACACTCTACCTGCAGACAGATGTGACATCACACCCATGGCTAAACAGCTGCTGAACCGAGGCAGCACAACTCTCCTTAGAAATGCAAGAGTCCCGTTTGCTTAAATGCAGCTAGTCCAGCATGACATGAAGCCAGTGGAAGTATTAACTCATCTCTTTTTCTGTGCCCAGGTTAATACTGAGCTGCAGTCAGCATTCCAAGTAGGTGCTTTCAAAGGAAATGTGACATGCATAAAGAAGCACTGTTAATGTTCTACTTTCTCTGCTTATAGCAAAACTTACTGGTTTCACTCAGCTTCCCATCCTAGCTAACCTCCATCCCATGCCAGGGCAAGGCCTTTGCTTTAAAAAAACAAACACAAACCTTAAAATTTCTTCTTCAGAGATGTGTCAAGATAATCAAAACAAACACAAAAGAAGGTCTTCCTAAAAACAACTTGACCAAAGATCTCACACTAACTGACCTGTACTTTGGTTTTGTCAACTGATGACCTATTCTGGCTACAGAACAACTTGTAAGCTAGGTCACTGTGCTTCAGCACTGAAATCTGCTGAACCATTAAACACCAAAACCAAATTGAGACAACAGCCCAAATAATTTCTGGACACAATGTTGTTCAAAAGAGTTTTCACCATTTAAACTCGTGGTTGTTGTACTTCTGTTTCTACACTGCTAGAGGTTTAGACAGACAAATTATGAAACGAGGTAGCACATCTGGATGGTTTACTCTGGAAGAGGTGTACTTTAAAGGTACAATAGCACAGGCTGGAGCATGAGAAAAGGAGAAAAACTCCTGTAGCAGATGGAACCACCAAACCATTTCAGATTGAAAGTTCAGCTGCTGATCCCAGAGTCTGATTCTTAGAGCCAGCTACATCTAGGGAAATATGATGTTATTCACCTCCGGAAGAGAATCATACAAGAAACTCCCTGAAGTGGAAAGAAAGCCACACACCTCCCCAGAACTAATCAGGGGAGCTAGCTATGCAAACAAGTTTCATTAGCTATCAGACTGGTTTGGATAATTAACTCTCATGGGCCAGGGTGTAATCACTGGAAAATTCCCACCCTCTCCCCACCTCTGGGCATAACTTGGAATAGATTCCTCACGTGTCTTATTATTCCTGTTTTACTTTAGCTCACGTCTCATAGAGCACTGCTGAAAACAGCATGCAGAAGTGAACTGGAATCTTCCAGGTTAAACTGTTAAGACTCCAAAGAAGAGACTGGAGCTCCTGCTCCAGTGAACTTCACACCCTGAGCCTGAATATTTTTGTAGCCTGAAGAGGCTCTGCCAAGATTTAACTTGATGCTCAGAGCCACAGAGGAAAGTGGGAAGAACAGGAGTGGAGTGTCACGTAGGTGGAGGTGACCCCCTGGTTTGTGGGCAGAGCTGCCAGCAGACAGCTCAATGCACGAGGATTTCACCCAAGACTGCAGGCAAGGGGCAGCACAGTGGAAGGATGCTAACCATTCCCTGTGCATCAGAATTAGGAAAGCAGTGCTTGGAATGGGAACAGCTTTGCACTTCACACAGAATCACAGAATCATTACGGTTGGAAAGGACCCTCAAGATCATCTAGTCCAACCCAGATGTCAGGAACCAAAAGAGAGTGTCAGAAAAGATGGGAGTGGAGGAAGCATAAAACAATAACCACAGACTTGCATGGTCGACTAGATAGGGAAACACCTGAAGATGCTGTAGGGTTGCTGTGGCTAACTTCAAGGTAATTGCACCCACAGCAAGCTGAAAAAACTTGTTGATCTTGTACCTGCTAATGGGCTCAAGCAAAAAAGGACCTAGAGATTTTTCCATTATCACATTAATATTTGAAAATCCATAATTAAAAAGAAATCTTGAGACACTTGGCTCTATAAGAATGTCTTAACACCAGAAAAATCCATGAAGGAGAAACTCTGCTGTGCCTTGTAGTGCTGGATAATCATGCATTTAAAAACAAAACCCAAACCAACTTAGCCTACTCAAGACTAAATCTACTATGACCAAGAAACATGCCAAAAAACATATCCCAACAAGGACTGAAAAGCAGATGTGCTGCTAGAAACATTTTCCCTGACTAGCAGGAGACTTCTGAATGTCAACTGTGGCATGGGTTCTACAAAGGGAGAAAAGAACAAGATGCACAATTCTCACCTGTTACTTAAAAAGAAATCTTCCTTGGCAAAAGTGTTTTGGTTGAAACAGAGAAAACACAATAATGAACAGCAAGCTAGAATGTTTGACAGCTGAGAAACTCACAGCCAAAGATATGCTCCCTTCATTTGTATCTGACTTCATTACTAATTTCATTTACTTCCTAAGAGACGTTACGTGGCAAAAGTAAGTATCCCTGACACGAGGGTCTTGTTTCTATTACTGAAGTCTGAGAATATGTGATTCAATATGCATCATTCTGGAGCTATTTCTCCAGCTAAGGACTTTTCTCCAAGTAACACACCCAACAGGATTATTTTCTGCATCTTCTATCTATACTGAGCTCTTGGTCAACCTGGGGCCTTTCCAAGGAAGCACACACCCTCAGAAATCTCATTTAAGCACTATAAAAAAAAAAAGAGAGTGTTTTTCCTGAAGAGTTCTTTTCTGGGAGAGATTTATAAGGACAATGTTTTCTGACTGTGTCCACTAAGGTCTTCAGTGATACTGTCTTTATGATTTACCATGGCTCCTTCGTAGGTACTCTGCTATCATCACATAAACATTAAACCAAGCCAGCAAAATGCTTATAGATGCCACAGCAGAGGAAAAGAGAACTGCCTCAAGGGAGAAGGATAAAGGAAAACAAAAACTGCTGCAATAGCAAGAAAGAGATATAAGAAGAGCAAGCAGTCTGGAAAGTAAAAGCAAAGCACTGGGTAGACAAGGCTTGCTGGAACTGGAAAGGCCAGCAACAGGTATGACAGGTAGATGCTGCAAAGAGATCTGCAAACAGAGACCTAGTGGCTAGGTCCATACAATAAAAATGAACCACCAAAGTACCAAGCTCAAGTTGCTTCCAGCAGAAGTGTGCTCTTTGTTCTGGCTTTCCACCCCCAGACTCACTGAGCCCTGAGCAGAAGACTGAGTTGATAGCTCTTGATTTGGTTGCAGTCACAGTACTGTGGTTGATCACCACACGTTTCCTTGGCAGGCACAGCAAAGCAAGCTCCAGCTCTGTCTAGAGTCTACAAAGCCTACAGAGCAGAGCCTGGTGTTGCTGGGTCACAGTGCATTTGCGTTCCTAGAAATCAGAAATTGCTCCCAAGTGGCACCCAACATACTGGCATATTGCAATAGCTCTGCTGCTGAGACAAGAGCCATGACTTGCACTTGGCCTGTCTTGAAACAAACTGTAATTGATGTTTCTGATGCAGTAACACTGTAGTGACCAGTAGAGATGAGGCCTATCAGTTTTGAAGCACAATAGACCTTATCTCAAGAAGCAATAGCAGTGTTCACCCTCTCTCTAACACTGCTGGTTTTTCTTCAGCTTACTCACTGCCATAGAAATGAATGTGCTGCTTTAAAGGTAACAGTTAACTTTTGTGATATGGCAGTGGATCTAAATGCCAAGAATGGCAACCCTGGCTTTCTTAAAAGCTTAAGGACAGTCAATGGTTTATTCTGTGACGTAGTGGAGATAAAAAACAGCCTGTGGAAAATTCAGAAGCAAGTTTCTTGCAAATCTAGGGGACAGTTCTATTACAGGGTTTGATTCCTGTTGCCTTCTCCCCATACTGGTACTTGGAAACTTATGAGTGATGTGTTTAATATCTATGCCCACAATTAGTTGCAAATGGCTCTCATTTTTCCAGCCATCCTTTTCTGCATCACTCCAGCTGTTAGAAGGTAGCACAGTAAAGTTCACTTGTGGGTTTTATTTTTTAGTCGGTCTTTGGTATCAGGAATTCTCTTCCTCCTACATCATTTTGCCTTCTGTCCCTAGTGCAGGCAAATTTAGACAGTGTTCCACACCTTGGATGCATTATAGAAAACAGCAGTTTGAACAGAACTTGCTTGATGAAGTAGGTGCTGCAGAATATTTTAACCTCAGAATGCAAGGGTATGCCTGCTTAAAATTCTGGCAGAGTTGATAAACCTCACACTGTGGAAATGCAGCCTGGAAAGTTACAACTGCTTCCACAGCACCAAAAAGAATGACTGATACCCCCCTGGAGTTCAATCATCCTACCTTAGGGATGACATACAACAACATCTATGTATAGTCTTTCCTTCTGCAGTACCCACCCTACTGCTCCTAATCCTGAGAAGACTGTCCTCTGTGAAAAATACACTTGTTTGGTTTCTAAATTCATAAATGAATTTCAGTTATAAAACTTATAACCCTTATAAAAGGAATTTCTATCAAAGAATCTGCCATAAAGGCAGAGAAAAGATTTGACTCTGAAATATCAGAAGGTAAAAGCAGAGAATCATTGCCCAAAGAGCATTGTGGAAGCCTCATCCCAGGAAGTTTTAAAGGCCAGGCTGGATGGGGCTCTGGGCAACCTGATCTAGTGGAAGGCATCCCTGTCAGGCAAGGGGGTTGAAACTATATGATCTTTAAGGTCCCTTCCAACTCTGACAGTTCTATGATTCTAAGTGCAGGGTTCTCATGGTGAATATACAAATGCACAGTAAACAACTTTTGATCAAGACCACTGGGGCAGGTACCTTTTCTGTAACTGGAAAGTCAAGTTAGATGAGTTGGTAGCATTTTGTATTGGCATCAATGTGTGATACTGTGAGCAGAAACTCATTTGGGTTCAGTAGCTGTCCAAAATGGAAAGGGAACAATGACAAACCACAGTTTTGTTGTCTATAGCTTACTCAAAAGGACTGCAAAAGATGCTTACTTGAGAGACTCTGCTTCCTAAACCATGCACAATTGTGTATCAGATAAACCAGTATAAAAGCTTCTGCGGGTTTCTCCTACACATGCTGTGAGGTCATGTCCCACACTGCAGACACCTCAGAGTGCTGCAGAAGGTAAAAACTCTACTCCTTTAGACTGAGAGAAACTGAAGGACCTTCTTGTATCCTTGCTCACACATGTACAAAGCCTTAATATTCTCTAATTGCCCATCTTGTTCTAAAACATTTCATCCCAATGAGATAGGTAAAGAAAAGACTTTCTATCTCTTGAATATGTCTGAGGCATAAAGATGTGTCCTGAATCTTCTGGGATTTGAATTAAAATACTTTGGAAATATTTTCCTGTTCCATTTCTCTGCAGAAACAGACCCATAACATCTGGAATGAACACCATTAAGTTCATGGTAGTGTTCAGAGGACAAGGCATGACAAAGCTCTCCCCTGACTCCTGGAGGAAGTTACCTTTTACCCAATACGATCCTTACACCAAATGCATTATGCACAAAGCATCAAAAGAGCTGAAGTACATCAGCAGCCAAAAAAAACCCCCAAAACCTGCAAAATTAAACCCCAGTCTAGATGGGATAGCTGCACTTTATTAACAACTTGCCACCTTTCTCTAAGCCACATAAAAGTAACCTCTTGTGATGCACTACGAGGCGACAACAGCAGGCTCCAACACTCACACAGCGACAGCACTGCGTGGTGCAGAATCAGAGCTGCTTTTCTTCAGAACTGAAATTCTGCTTTGACTTTTAGAAGCACACCACAGTCAGGGAGGCATTATTTTCCACCAACACAAACTGAAACAGACCCTGGCTGGCATCCCAGGCACAAATTGTCCTTGCTGGATACTTGAAATAGGCCCAACAAGCCACTGAATAACTCCATCCCTCTCTTGCTGGTCACATATGCACTCAGGATGAGCGTCTAGAAGAGATCCCAACGTCTGGTTACACGATATACTCACAGTAGCTGCAGAGCAAAGGCAGCTGCACAATGTTCACTTTTACTGTGGGTAAAATACCACGGTGCAGAAGAGGCATGGAAGGCAACTGCTCTTTTCTGGAGCTCATAGAACAGTTCCTGAAAAAGAGAGAGAGAAAGCTGGCTGAGGGTCACTGGACAACTCACTTCTTCCTCTCTCCACCAGACTTGCTCTGTGTCCTACACTGCCAGCCAGCTGACCTACATCTCCATTTTCAACACCCATCTCTAGTCTCTGGCATATGTTCCTCTTGGAAACTCCACAACCCCCCTCAGCAGGGTCTCCTTCTGTAACCTTCCACCTCATTTGCCAACATGTACTCCCTTCTCTGGAAAACTTGTCTTCCTTTATAGTAAGAATTGCATATTCACCTATTCTGAAACTAATCAGTCCCAATTACAAACCTCATTACATGTTTGTGTGAATGACACTTCTGTTAATGAATTGTTAATTCTTATTCCAAATAATCTGTTGGAACAGCACTGGGAAAAATCCAGTGTATGGCCTTTTATAGCAATCCATTTGCTTTGGTGTTGGAGATGAAAGGCACTGGTTTGGTGATGTCATGCTCTTGGTGTAAGACAACAAACACTGTGTTGTAATCAGCACCAACATGTACTGGCACCTCTTGCTCTTTTCCCTACTGCTCTTCTGCTGTAGTGTCAGCCTATTATTCACCAAAGAAATGTTATGTTGTGTACGTGCAAAGTAGTCAGAAGATGCCTGCCTAATTATTCTTGGGTTTTGGAAAGTCATGCATGCTGGGAAAAGTCCATATCCTGATAGTAGGATCTTATTCTTGGGTTTATGACTAGGTTGAGGGCTTCTCCATTTAAAAAGAAATTGAAGAATGCATACAGAGGAAGTAACTATATTTACTATTGATTTACTACATAACACAGTTATCCTGAGGAGCACTGCTTAATTTTTAGTTCCACTCTAAATAGTCAAGGAGTTCAGTTGTCTTCTTGGCTGGTTGAGGTCAATATGAAATCAAAAGCAATCTAGTTCTAATTTATTTTGTGCACACATCTCACCCAGTTTTAGCAGTGGTTACATGTTTTTCAATTCCTGGTTTTAAGAAGTTTCTGTGTATTCTTTCATATGCCTCAGTAAAGCCCTTGGTAAGCACCTGGTAAGCAGGCAGTCCCTGCACATCTCAAGTAAGACTGTGTTTGTACTTTGGAGTTTCCTGGGCACCTACACTTATAACTCAACAGTCACCTGTAAACATTCAGCTTTGTGCCAGGAGTTTCTGGACAGAGCTTTCCTCCTCTTTGATTCATGATCCAAATCTCCACATTATAGATAGCTTATGCTGAATATTGGACTAGACTTAATAAAAAATGAAGATTAAAGTGTCTCTTTCCTGCTGTTTCTATTTCATTGAGCTTCAGCTGACTGCTATCTATCAGAAAGAAAATCAAATCAAGCTCTTCTCCAGCAAGACCTTAGTTTCTCATCTTGATTGCAGTTTGCAAGCTTATTTCTTACCAGTTTATGAGGCAGCTAGCTGTCAGGAATGCAGAAGTTGTGTGTATTTTCTGTATCTTAATCTTCAGGACTCGCACAGCTACTGATGTTGTTAGAAACATGTCTCCAAGTCTCAAGGAAAAATTGATTCTTTTTATATACTCCATTGCACTGAAAGCACAAAAGGACCTGTCAAACAAAAAAAATTCAACTAAAACAACAACAACAAAAAAAAATCATTGAATTTCATTCTCTAGTGAAACAAGAAACAGCAAGTCAAACCCTAGCAGTGGTTTCTCTCCATGCTTACTCACTGATGTGACTGGGTGATGAGACCTCGTTGTTTACACACAAGCCCCAGTGTTGTTAGGCACCTTTGGGTATCCCCCTGGTCTTCAGCTGCCACTCCTGACGAGCACCTATTGTCCCCTGCAAAAGGAGCCTCCTTCCCAGGCTTGCAGTAGCTGGCACAAAAGAAACCATTCAGAGTTTTCTGTCTAGGCAGATGAAAATAACATTCACAAACATATGTGTGTATATATCTATGTATATATATGTGTCTGTGTATCTATGTATATACATGTGTGTGTATGTATATACATGTCTGCATATCTATGTATATACATGTGTGTGTGTGTATCTATACATAAAGTATAAAATAATCACACATTTTTACTTAGAATCTCTGCTTTTCTCCTTTTGCAGAATCTGTGAAGACATATCAGCCAGCTCCTGATGTGAAGCAGACGAAGATCAAAGACAGCTTCTAGGAAAAGCACCACTAGCAGGGATTGTTCCACCATTACTGCTGGTAAATGATCAAAAGCTGCTTCAGCTCCCTGCTGTATGGTCAGTTGTTTTCTTTGCCTTCTCTTAGGTTGACTGCCTGAAAGAGAGGAGACTGAATGCCAGCAGACCTGAGACACATGAACCTAGAGGGCAGTTGCTTCCTCGCTGACACTTCATTGTGTCACTGGAAGCCAAAAGCAGCTTTTCAAGTCGTAGTTGGAGCTGCTATGCTAATCTAGCCTAATCTTTTCCACTTCTGTGGACAGTCTCAGTAGTATTTCCATTTCACAACCCTAGGTTCTATTTACATATAAGCAATAAAACAGTTGCTAAGGAAAGCATAGCCAGAAACTCATAAAAATATTAACTCTTTCTGATAAAGGTCACTCCTTATAGACTTCAAAACAAAGTGGAAGTTTCATTTCAAGTCCAAATATGCTTCATTTTAATCAAAAAACACTTTCAGAAGCATTCTATTAATACTTACAGGACCCTTCAAAAGGTCTTGTTGTAGAAGGATGTCACAGATAACATATGTCCTTGGCACTTCTTGAAGAGGTGAGCTAAGACTTTCTGGGACTGCTGGAAAAGCTTAAGCATTGCTAATAAGAAATTCTTCAAATGAGTTGAACAACTGACAGATAAATGACTTCATTTTTACAGGTGGTGGTGAGTACTAAAATCATCTTTACATGTACATTTTATTATTTATCTAATCTACACCTAACCTAAAACTCCTGCAAATAATAATAAAAAAAGTCTGTTCAAAACATCCACAGCAATTCTGATGAAAACATTTTGAACTCTACAGAGATATCCACAGTTTTGGGAAAATATTAGTGTCCTCATAACTGGTTTTGGTGAACTAGGTCACTGTTCTTTCAGTAGACTCACACTAATTTTAAAGGGGAAAAAAAAAAAGAATAAAAGAAACTCAGATGTTGTTTTCAGCTGGTTGAAAGCCTAGAAAAAGGTCATCTTTGATTTCCCATCATCAGTGATGTGGAGAAGAACTCCAGAAATATTGCCTAGCAGTTGCATACCTTAAGCATAAAAAATACCCAAAGCACTGCCATCTATAATTGTTCAATCAGCTGTTCACGTAGGAAACTCCAATGAAGCATTCTAAATAACCACAAGAATAAAATAGCAAGCCACATGAAAACATTTGTTTTTGCTATCATAAAAACTTCAGAAGAAACCCCTAAAACTTCCAGAGTCAGTAGAACCATCTTCCAGAGGTTGTCATTAGAACTTGTGGCTGGTATAGCCAAAGAGTTGTCACTTAACAAGACAAAGTCTTCTGTATTTAATCAGCCTGAAAACTGGATCAAAACCAAAGTAACCACACATGCACACACAGAGAGCCTTTGGGTATGCAAGAATCCAGAGTTCTTTTGTCACTGAATTCATTACAGTCACTGCTTCTCCTGTCCTAATCTCTCTGGTTTTTGACATTAGGTAGGCAGAGTGATCTCCCTGGAGCAACCATCACCCACTAACATGGGTAATTGTTGGTTTGTTGGTTTGGGGTTTGTTTGGGGTTTTTTTTTTTGGGGGGAGGGGGGAAAGGGGTCTGTGGTTGGGTTTGCTTTTTAAAGATGGTATTTTCCTGTGGCATTGATGCCTGTCTATAGTCAATTCTGACATTCAAAGTAAATTGGTGATTATCATCCATAGATTTTAATGCACATCCACAAGCAATCACCACATTACACAGCTTTAAAATTAAATGGGCTTCAAAGTTAGAAGAGTACAGAGAAAACAATGGTTTAGCCTATGCCTAAATCAGTCCTAAGAGAATGTGACTTCCAGAATACCCCTCTCTGGATTCATAGATTAACAATAAACTCACTTAAGTACCCTGCAACATTAGTAGCTTTTCCTTGGTTAGTCCATTTGCCTTTTGAACAAACACAAAACCTCTCCAAGAATGCTAGACAGATTTTTCTCACACAAGACAACCCTTTCCACCACCACATCCCACCCAAAATGCTGTGATGAGGTGTGCTTTCTCACATACAGATTGCTTCACAGATTCTCCAGGGTGTCTGTCTTAGCCAAGACTGTTTGCTCCTAGCTATCATTTCAACTGCCACATCACTCCTGTTTGAGCAACAGATGCAGTGTTGCAATGACTTTCTTCAAATGTAACCAGAGCTGGTTTCTCTGGGGCTTCCCCCACTGTTGTACCTATAGGCACACACATGAAAGCAGAAATGTTCAGGTCTCAGCAGGGGAATTCAGAAGCCTCTGTCTCAGTTCTTCCTGCAGCCCAATTTCAAAAAGGCTTTCAGAAACCTGGCTGGAAGAGCAGCTGTCCCTCTCCTCACCACTCCCTCTCAGCACTGATGGGGATACATGTGCACAGGCACACCAAGTATGCACACATGCCTTAGAAGGGGGCCAAGGAGTAAAATTCCCTTTCTTAAACGTGTTATGGGATATTGAAGTTTTCAAGTATTCCTTCCTACAGCTTGCTTAAGGGAAATCTATGGACAGAGATCATCTCCTTATACTACATGGCTTAAAAACCAAAAAATTCCAGGCACTCATTGATTATCAATGAAACAGACACAATGCTGTACAAAGAAAGATCATACAATTATTAAGGTTGCAAGAGATCTCTCCAAGGTCATCAAATCCATAAGTCCAAGTGAAAAGATCACTTTCTTTTGACCTCTTTGCTACCCTGAATAACTGGGACTCCCTCCCAAAATAAAAGGTGTCTTCTTGCAGTTGCCAAAATACAGCCTTTGGCCAAAACACCTCTCAGACTCTCTCAGCTGGGAGCTCAATATTTAAGCCCTGTGAATAATATTTGACACTCCTGACAGATCAATTTAGTTTCCTAGGTTTGTAACAGCACTGGTGTTACTGCTAAAGCCATAGCTGCCCAATCTGCAGGAAAACTGTGAGCATTGCCCTTCAGCTTCCCTCCAGTAGAGCTAAGGGTGTCCCAGATGATGACTAAGGTAGTCATCGTGCCAACAGACCTCAGGGAAGAGCTGTCTTGTCTGAAAACAAAAGTAGTAGCACAGCAGGAGGTCTCTTGTGGTACAGGTGCAACCCTTTGACTACAGTCAGTGAAAACGAGCTGCCTTGTGGCTAAAGGCACTGGCATGGAGCACTTCACCAAAACCCTGTGAAAAGGAGACAATAATCCTATTTCTTCTTTATTATTATTACCCATTTCACTAAGAGGGTCTAGACCTTCTGTTTGTGGCCTTCCCCTGCACCTGTCAAGAGGGGATAAAGCCTCCTAGACAGCATACAAATACAGGAAAAGCAGCCAAGGAGGTGCATTGGTTAGGATAATTTTGCGCATCCTAAAATGCCTCTTCTGCTCCAGGCAGGGAGTCACTCAGAACCATGAGCCCTTGGTTAAGAGCCTGCTTTGAAGACTCTGATAGCTAGATTAGGTTCAGAACAGGAATGGACAGAGGAAGGACTTTCATGGCTGAAAAAAGCTGTGAATTCTTCCGTGCCTGTCAACAGGGAAACGCAAAATTTTGTAACATCTGATAAAGTTCTGTAAGGCCCAACCAATTCCCTTGTGAATTGACTCCAGAATCATTCTGTATCTAACTTGTCTCTCTCAATACTCTTGGGGAGAAAAAGTGTGAATAGTATTTTCATTTGAATCTGTGTATTGCTTGTACTGTAACAGTAAAGATGCTATAGAATCCTTGCCAAAATGAGCAAGTGAGGAAGCAATGTATTGCACCTGGAAACTTACCACTCCAAGCCAGAAGTCTCACACTTCAGAAGGGTGTAAGAAGAGTTTCTTTCCTGATCCAGCAAGGGATCAGTTATGGTTCCTGTCTTCCATGCAAGGAAGAGAAAAGATGCTGTCTGCTGAAACCTAGCGAAGGTCAGTGGATGCTCTTAATGGAGACTTGATGGAGCAAGTGTGAGCATCTACCCAAGCAAACAGTTCCCCTGGATATTTAAACTTACCATTTATTTGGCTTGGAAGAAATTAAAAGGGCACTGAATTTGTAAAATGCTAATTACATGTATTTTCTTAAGATAGGAAGCTGAAACAGGAATTGCTTGATGCCTCGGTCAACAGAGATTATCCTACAAGGTTCAATTAAGCTTGGATGCCTGGAAAGTAAACCACAGATGGTAATGGATGTGACAGAACACTGGAGATGATCTGCTGCACTGACAATTCAGTGTCTTCTTCACACAGGACCAAGCAGAAAAGAATGTTCACACCTGCCCTTTCTTTCCTGCAAGGTCTAGGCCACGTGAGAGGAGCTTTTAAGGTATAAAAGAGCATCTCCTCTTGATGTTTAATCTTTAAGTTGGAGATAAATAGTGGTGTACATTACCATAGCATGAATCATTTTTCCTTAGCAGAGGTAAGGAACAAACAGAAAAGTGTCATTTTCCAGCGAGTTCTTTCTCCTAGTGACACAAATGTTTAACTTACCAGGTAGGACAATTAGTGTGGAGAGAGGGAAGAACACCACAGTTATTGTATCTGAAGCAGCATCTACTGGGATACCTACAAGCCAAAGCAAAACTGACCTCAACAGGAAGGAGAGCAAACTGAATCCAAGCAGACACTGATGGTTTTTCACTAACACAGGTCAGGCAGACCTGGTAAAGTCACCATGCAAAGGAGCCAGTCAAATTTCCAGGAAATGATCTCCATCCCAGTTTAATCAGTTGATGAGGTCTTCACCCAAATACTACCTTCTTGTGGTTTTGTTTTGGAACATTTAGTGGCTGAAGAAGTTTAGTTATTTGTTTCTACAAATCTCCAGCAAGCTACCATGAACATCCTCCTGCTTCACTCAAACACGACTACACAGAAAGAAACCACAACAGATATATGTTTAAAACTCATGCATCAGTAAGAAGATATGGAAAGGTATTTTGACCAGTTGTTGGGTTTTTTTCCTGTTTCACCTAGGAAGGATATAAAATTGCCATACTGACTTAGAGGAACCTGCTCTCTAGGCCTTCAACATTTTAGGGACAAATGGAATACAACATCATTGGATAGGAGTCTGCAGAGTGACTGAAGTTTCCAGCTGATCCTGATTCCAACACATAAGGCAAGTTAGTTTTTACTATTCCTTCATTATTAACATCGGGTCTTTTCTGAAAGACTTCAAAGACCAAACCATCAAGCTGTAGTTTGAATTCAAGAAGCTCTACATACTACAATATTTTGGTGATTGCATTTACCCTTAAAGGCATCCATAAAGTCAGGAAATCAGGCTGCTCAGTCTGCCCTCTGCTGTCCTTGCTGGATTTCAGCTTTCCCTTTAAAAGCAAGCTTTCACTGACTGAGAGAACAGTGGCACCATCAGGATTTATACCAGGTAAATCCACTGATGAGGAGTACATCACTACCTTGATTCTTGTTTCTGAAGAATGACTCAGTGAACTGCTCTGTGTGCAGAGTAATACACTGTCTTGGAAACAAGTTTTGGATATATGTGCATGTGTTCCTGGTAATCTACAAAGCACAGCAAAAGAACAAAAACGTAACTTCATGCACTTTCCTGCAGCACAACTTCTCAATTTTCATGCTACATTTCTATAGTCTGAAAGGAACCTGAGAAGAGACACTCTTGAAGATAACTTCTCTTGTTCTAATATCCTTGAAAGATACAGCAAGGAATGCTCATCATCTTCCTTGCCTCTTGCTCATCTTTTTTCATGACTACTTTTTTCATGACTGTAAGCACTTGAAATGACACATTCTCAAAGGGTTTGGCCTTGCCTCTTAAAAATCAGAGCAACCTCTACTCAATTCTGTTATTTGGCTGAATTAACAGAGGAAACAGTCATAAATTAGAACTTTTCAAAGCTTAACCTAGGACACAAGGACCAAGAGAGAGAAGGGAAGGATCCAAATGTTTAAGTTACTTAGGAAGGGTTATCAAACCATTAATCTCATTTTATTGGGCTCTCTCTTAGCTAAATACTTGGAGGAGAATGAAAAATCATCACCACCATAAGCAGTCACACAGACATCATACTTTTCCATCTATCTAGCTTACAGAGCACTGTGACTATCCCCATGTAATTCAGTACCTCTTTAAGCCAACAGCAATAAAGGACATGTCAACAGCAACCTACAAACAGGTACTGGGGAACAGGAAATTGTTAGGTGCTAAGACACTTCTTAAATCAGGATAATGCTTGATTGCTTAGCAGTAACCATCAGGGTAAAAGGAAACACCTACCTATTTCTGATCCATCAAGCACTACACTAGATGAGAATCTCTCCTGATTGGGAAAACTCAGAAAAATATTAAGAGCATGGGGGAGAGCTTGTTAAAGTTTATTAGTTGTGCTGCAGTACTTCCTAAGAAGTGAAGGGATATTTTATTTCAAAGCCTTTAAGGAAAATAAAAGCATTTCAAGAACTAAATGGCACAAATAGAGCAGTTAAGGCAAATCAACCATGAACCTGAGGCTGAGAAACAGCCCTTCCACAGCATGGAACTGGAAGAGAACTTATGTTGAAGTATTAACCCACATGAAAGGCAGAAGTTATTCTCATCAGAAGACTAATTGGTACTGTAATCTAATAAATGATTTATTAACCTTGCAGCTATATGAACAAGCATCAGTGTAAGCTCAAATTGAACAAACAGTTCAAGAGCAGCACTTTTCAGAGAAACACAATGCTCTGAGCCAAAGGGACCTTTTCAGGGTCACCTAGACCTGCAGTCAGCAGGGACGTCTTCAACTAGATCAGGTTGCTCAGAGACCCAAACAACCTGACTTCATGGTCTGAGCCCTAATAGTTCTCTTCAAACAAAAGCACCTACCTTGCAGTCATATTCAGTGTCAAGTAATACAGGATCAGCTATCTAACCCTGGGAGACATAGAGAGCCATGTCTGTGCATGTCACCACCACACTACTGCAGGTTTCAAAGGGTGCTTACTCTGGCTTTAGAGTACCACAACAGACAGCTGTGTGGGTAACAGCTTGACTGAACACCAGGACAGAGCCTGTCTCTCATGACAGTCCATCTCCTGCATTCTTTTCTAGCTGAAACAGCTGTATTGACTGCATGGGGTCTGGCAACAGAGCAGAGAGGATTCTGAACACAGACACATTACAGCCTTGATAAGCAGATCAAGGATGTGCATTCCTGGGAATTCTTAAGGGAATATTTTCACATTTTAGGAAAGAGTAAGAAAAAAAATCTTCAACCTATGAGACAACACAGAAACAACAAAGAAACAGTTGAAACAAAACAACAAATGACAGCATGAGCTATCATTTGATACTCACATACAATAGCACCTTCCAGTGGCTCCAAAAGCAAAGACAGAACATGAACACACATACCCCCACAACTAGAGATGCACACATCAGCCATGCAGCCCTCAACTGTGGCCAGCTACCAGTGCTGGGGAGCACCCAACACCACCACAGTATCAAGCACAACAACAAACAACAGTACATCAGGTTTTTAAGTAAGTCTGTAAATGCACTTGGGCAGAACAGATTTAACTGTGAGAAGAGAACTTCCTGTACATTCTTAAGGACAATATATAAATTGGTGATTGACAGCTGGGGAAAAGTTCATTAATGGTTAACCATTTAAAACTGCAAATTAATCTTCAGCACCCCATCCTGAACATCATTTATCAGGGAGAAACTCCTGGAAATATAGAATTGATATGTTCATTATTTCACAGTAAACTAGACTGGGTAAACCTCTCCCTATGTCTGATTTACTGTGTATGAAATTTATAAGAACCAGGCAAAAGTATTCAACTCATTTAGCAAAACCTCTCAACTCAGTATTAACTAAAGGTTTTTCTTGCAATTAGCTTTTTAATTATGGCAGCAGCTCAGAGAAGTCCTCCAAAACTTCAAAGTAGCTGTACAAACCACAGTAAGACAAGCTCCCAGAACTCTACTGAAGGTTTATATTCTCCCCAGGTCCTGCAAATGCAGTTTTCATGACATACAATACATGGTTCCATATGGTGAGGGACTTTTTAGGAAGTCAGATAGTGATAGAACTGGGGGAAATGGATATAAGCTAGAGGAGGGTAGATTTAGATTAGACATTAGGAGAAAGTTCTTCACTATGAGGATGGTTAGACAGTGGAACAGGTTGCCCAGATAGGATGTGGAAGCCTCATCCCTGGATGCTTTTAAGACAAGGCTGGATGTGGCCCTGGGTAAACTGATCTAGTGGATGGTGTCCCTGGCAGGCAGGGGGGTTGGAACTAGATGATCTTGAAGGTCCCTTCCAACTCTGACAATTCTATGATTCTATATTTATTCCTAAGAAAATAAACCAAATCTACTTCTGTTAACTTCAAGTGGTGGCCACTGCACTTAAGCCTCCAAGTCACAATCCAGCATACACTAATAATGAAACACTTTCTACTTACATCTTTATTCTATCTATGCAAAGAAACAGCATTTATCAGCAAATATTCAGTGTGCAAAATGTGACCTTTCATACTGGAACCTGTATGAGATTAAGAGATTGCAGCTAGTTTTTAATCACAGTACTTCTGGCACAGTTAACTTGTGTTTGAAGTTAACCAAAATATCACAGCACCTGGAAAGAAAAAAAAAAAGAAAAGAACACTTTCTATATTTTTGTGGTACTGAAGGTATCTTCAGTACGGGCAACTTCTAAATTAAAACCATCTAATTGTCTCCAAATAAAGTCAAAGGAAATCTTTTGTGTAAAAAAAAAAAAAAAATTAAAAATATTGGTGCCATCATAAAAACCAAACCCCAATGACATTAAGGTTCCTTTCTTTATGGAAAATGCAGTTATTCAGACAAGTTTATTCTCCCCTCTGCAAGGCATTCATTTATGCAATTCTCTTAAAAGACCAGAAAAAAATAGATGCCATTTAAATGGGCTTTAATGAGTTCTAATTATAGAAATGAAGCTGTGGATTTCTCCACATTACTTTGATGTTTTGAAATAATACTTTTTATGTTCTACACACAGATTTTCCTTTTATCTCTTTTCCCCATTCACCTCCACAGCCATCTTGTTTTCTTCCCTGTGGTTTACAGTAAAGGGTAAAATAAAGAACTGTTAAATCACCTCTTTTTGGGGGGTTTGTAATGTCTTTGCTCTTAGGTAGGAAATAATTGAAGTATTTGTCAAAAAAATCTTCTTTCAGGCTAATTTGGATGGCACAATATGCCAGGAAAGTCTGCTGAAAACTGAAAAACAAAACAGAAACCAAACCCCTTTCTTCTGCAGCAATATAATTCTGCTACTCAATTATTTCAGTACTGACCAGGACTCAGAGCAGCACTTGGATCAGTTATGATTTTTGCTTTCCTCACTCTAAAAGCTATTTAGTCCTTAAATAAAGCATACCATGTCAGCATGGAAAAGACCTCACCTCAGGTCCTGCATCCAACTCTGGAGCCCTCAGCACAGGAGAGAAACAAACCTGCTGGAGCAGGTCCAGAGGAAGTCACAGAAGTGATACAAGGGCTGGAACTCCTCTGCTGTGAAGACAGGCTGAGAGAATTGGGGTTGTTCAGCCTAGAGAAAAGAAGGCTTCAGGGGAGACCTTCTTGCAGCCTTTCAGTACTTAAAGGGGCTGATAAGAAAGATGAGGAAATATTTTTTTAGTAGTTGTGCCATTAGTACTAAGTGTTTAAAGAACTGTTATTATGTTAATTTGAAAGTCTTTCAGCTTTACAGTATAAAACCTGGTCATTGCAAAAGACTAAAAGCATGAAAGTTTAATACTTTTTTGACATGAATTCAATAAATTAAATATTTTAACTGTCCATTTTCCAGTAACTATTTACTCCTCTATAGAGAAAAACCACCTCAAGTATGTAAGAGTTATCTATGCTGTCAAAACAAGATAACCCAGTTTAACATGGACTTTAACACAAGGCAAGTCGCATTGGATTCTCTAGGTTGGCTTTCAAGGTCTCCAGAAACTTCGAAGCCAGTTCATCATCTACCACCCGACCATCACTTGAAAGAGTCACTGTCATGAGCTGATGCTGCTCAACTTTCTCATTCCCTTCTTCATCTTCCACAATCTTCAGCTCTGGTCTTGCCCTGCCCACGGCTAGAATGCAGGCCTGAGGAGGGTTGATGACCGCAGTGAAATCATTGATGCCAAACATGCCCAGATTGGAGATACTAAAGGAAAGAGAAAAGAGTTCTCAGTAATGTCAGAAATGATATGTCCCTCAGGGAAAAAATAAAACTACATTCAATGACTACTAGGGTCTAATTCTCTCCCAAGGCCAAATCTATTAACTCTGAAATAGAACTGAACTGGATTTCAGTTGGGCACACTCAGACTTCTCACGAGTTTGAGATTCCCACAATTATTTCTGTATACTTATCCTTACACTGCACACACTAATGCAGAAAGTAAGACACCAAAGTGGTATTTTCAAATAAGCTTCACTTGTCCCTGTTCCAAGTCAAATGTCCTTTAGACTGAACCTCACACACCTTTAAGTTACAATGGCTGCTGATAGCCACGTAATACAATTTTGGCATCTACAGATCATTCGGGCACAGAAAAGCCTCATTTTATTTCCTTTCTCCCTTGAACGTTTTTCTTCTGCAATTGGTGCAAATTAGGTGCAAAAAGAAAAGTCTGCTCAGTCTTGGCATGAAAACCAGAGCTCCACACCAGGCTCGGATGAAATAAAGCTTTATCCAGATAATTGTTTCCCTCCGATGTAGGGCTCTCGGCCTAGGCTTGGCCCTCAGAATCTTCCCACAGAATTTCACCCTCAATGGAGCCAAAATATTAACATATACTGGCATAGCTGAGGTTAAAACAAGTTTTGAACCCACACTGCATGTATTGAAGGCTGGCAGAGAGTTTTACCTAAAAGATCCTCCCTGGTACTCTTCTGGTAACAGTTTTCCATCTCTTGCTTTCTTTGCTAGAGCCTAAGGAAAAAACAAAAGAAGTGAAAGAAGGGAGAGGAAAGAAATGAAAAGTGCTGTAACAGACTAGCTCTTTTACAGCCATTAAAAAGCCATCTGCTTTTGGATTTACAGAAGCACCTCAGCAACAGTGTTCTTAAAGCTGTAAGCATATGGCAAAGAGATCAGGACACAAAACTTTTCCTAATGATATCGAGTGTTCAGTAGAAGCTGCTCTTCCACCCTACAAAACCTTGCTCCAGTTTTCACCATGAAACCATCATTGTCCCTGGTATTCTTAGGTGATAAGAATATCTAGCAAATCACTGATGAGACAAATTCACAGGAGTCTTAACATATTTGTTCTAAACCAACTGTCATTTACCACTTCAAAACCTTCTAGACTGAAAGAAGATGTGTCTTCCAGCTAAGCATTCAACCACCTTAATGACCACCCTTGCTGTGCCCACTGTTTTATTTGTGAGACTCTTCTACTAGTAAATATAACAGAAGGAACCATCCACAAAAGTCTGCTTCAAAATACAGCCCAAGAAGTTCACACCATGCTCTATGGTAAGATGACAGAGAAAGAAAACCTTGTCCCCACCTAGGATGTTTCCAGCTAGGAGGTCTCCTTAAACAGAAGCAGAAGAAATTAGGATGAGTAATTCTTACAGTAGCTGTCACATAAGGAAGAAAGGGCTGTGTGGACCTCAAGAGAAATGGCCCACACTGCTGGGTCAAAAACCAGCTCTTTGGCCACCAACCTGTTGCTAAAATCCTGTGAGGAGCCAATGGTTAAGGTAGTCACTGGAAACGTGTGACTGCACAGAGTGACACAAACAACTACAAGCAGATTTCTGGGAAAAGGGAGGAAAAATACCTCACAAAAGCATCTCAAACCCAAAGACATGAAAATGTTAAAGAAATTAACATTATCTAGCTTTCTCACCAGGATTAAAGAAATACAATTACACCAATTAAGGTCCCTTCTAATTCTGGTGATTCTAGCGTTCTATGAAATTGCAGAAGCCTCCACAGGTTTATTTCTCAGTCTAGCCTGAATAACATATGGTTAAATCACTCTTCATTAAAAGTGAACAGAGTTGCAAGCTTCATATTTTTGAAGGCCAAGGAACGTTGAAACTGCTTTAGATCCATTTTGAAACTGCCTTTGTTATTACTGATGTGTATCTGGGTCATGCTCCATTTTCTGCTACAACAAAACTAAATAGCTACTATATTCCTCAGCCTACCACTGTACATTGAAGACCTACCTTTGCAGAGGCAGCAATTTCCTTTATTCCCTTTGCAGCAACATCTTTTATGATTGGTGTAATGAGACCTCGGTCTGTTGCCACAGCAATAGAAATGTCAATGGACTGCAGCTGCCTGCAGCCTTCTCCATCCCAGGTTACATTCACATTTGGCATTTGCTAGAAAGGTAAAAAGAGACATCTGTTAAAAAGAACAAGGGTGCAATCAATCATCAAGAAACATGAAAATCCTCTTAAGACACATCTCTACATACAGGCATTCACCAAATTGATTAATGCATCACAGATTGCTGTCTGTAAATGAAGGCAAAAGAACAGGTAACATCTGCCACCAAGACAGCCATGAGGAAGACAAAAACCCAACCAACCAACCATGCACTGCTGTAATAGTCTAAGAACAGCTGTACATGATTAGCTTGGATTTATTTCATTTGAGTTAAACTTACTTTGACAAAGAGCATGAATGCATGCTACAGGAACTGAAAATGGCAGAGCAGCCAGAAGGATTTTTGCTACTGCTAGGAAAAAAAAAACAAACAACCAACCAAAAGCCTACAAATTTTTCAGGAGTCACTGATACCACACATGCCCAGCATGCAGAGCTACAAAGCAGTGTCAGTTCTCCCCCAAAAGAAACCACAGGATTTAGAAAGCATGGGAAAAAGACATCCTACTACACCCATGGGGTTTTTTTTGACTCATGTCTCAAGAAAGGAAGCTACAAATAGAACATCCTCAGGTACACTCACTGTTACTCAGATGAGGTCCTCCTAAAATGCTTAACTTCTTTATTTTTCTGGTGTGGACTCAAAAATGAAGGTAATGTTTCGTGGACATTTCAGTGAGGGTTTTGAGCTTACCATAGACAGCTGAAACAGCTCAGGGTATACAAAGCTGTATTTGTTATCACTTACCAGGGCTGTCTACTGAATTTCCTTTAAGAAAGTTAAACAGGACAGGCTACAGATGACTCTCTCATATTGGCAGCATAGAACTATCTAATCTTCAAGTTCAAGACTAAATATTATAAGTGTCAGCTGAAAACACTAGGAAAAATAACACAAATCTAATCACAGACTGAATTATTAATTTGTATATCAGGAAGAGAAATAGTATTCACAGAATTCACTGGGTAGGTCCTTTTGTGATGGCAGGTAATTCTTGTTTTAATGTGCTTCCACATCAAACTTCAGTAAAGCAGCCTAGGTGTTAAGTAGACAGGAAGCTACTCATCTTTTAAGTTTCAGGCAGTAATTTGAAAACCTCACAAATAACAAAAGCCCTTTTATTACACAAGCAGAAGTAGTTAAGAGTACATTGAATGCCTGCATTCAAGTCATTTTTTCAACCATAGATAAAATATACCTGAGGCAACACACAGGATTGCTACAGTAACTGGATAAATATTTGTTTATAGTAAGATATTACTTTTTATAAGATGCAACAGCAAAGAACAGAAGACTCAGCTTGCCAAGTGTTTTGGTCTGCTAACAAAGCATCTACTGTTAACTGCACATAACTGAAATAAGTGGCTCTGTACTAACAAGTTCTCATTTTTATAGTCCACAGCACAGTGTATGTCATTTTACCTGCAGAGCACTAAAAACTCCCAGACAGTAACTGATAAAGAATCACCACCTTTGCTATCATCACATTCATGTCTCCATACAGGCTCACAAAATACTTCTTGTCTCCTTTGCAGTTTACAGGAAACCTTTTCTTTTAAAGGCAATTCTTCACTTACCTTCAGAGTAACTGCAGTTGCCTTGATAATAAAATCATTTACAGATACTTTAATGTCATCTGCAAAAAGACAGAGACAATTATTGCTCGCAGGTTTCTTTCTCATCATTTGTGCTGTGACAAAATTCAGCTGATTTGCTTCTTTGAAACAATGCCAGAAAGTAACTGATCTTCAAACTACAGTCAGAAACTCTTCTCCCCTTTTGGGACAGAAGGGGTATCATCAAGGAAAAGTCTCCCAAGTAGAAACATTCTTGTTAGATGTCATCACGAGGTCAAAAGAGCTGCAAACTTAAGTAACAGTACTGCTTCTTATAAGCAACAGCTCATATGTTTTTATGCTTTATGTATTTATTACCTATGTAGAAATCTACTGTAGGATCTAAATATATGGAGACAGTATGGGAGATTACATCTACTGTGATGGATTAACTGGAATAACTGGAGAGATCAGCATTTATCCAGCTATAAATCAGAAGTATGTTATTCTCCAGTGACCTCTGGGGTCTTTTCATGTAAGAATTAGCAAGGTGAAGGCACCTGTCAATCCCTAAAATGGGTTAACAATATATTCTAAAGCAGGCTGCAAACTGAGTGACTAAGTTGTTAAATTAAGAGCAAAGCAACACACAAAAAAAGGCAGCATTAGCCATAAGCAGATAAAATAACCCTGAGAGGACTGGGGTTTTTTTGATGAGAACCTAAAAAATACTGACACATTTGCTTCCTTTCCCCAAAAGCCCAGCAGAAAGGAGGGATTGAAACAATGGCTGCACTTGCTCTGCATTATCATATTCCAAGTTTTCAGATATTCAAAGTCAGGACTGGCAGCAAAAGCAAAGAGGACAGATACAATGCAGAATATGCCACAGTTGCTAGAAGATTATCCTGAAGATGCAAGGTATTTACACAATATTAACTGCATCATTCTCCCAATAAAAAAAGCTCCATTAGTCTGCTACCTTCACCTCTGCTGTCAGCTGAACAGATCAAGAAAGAAAAGTAATTAATTTTCAAGTCTGGTTAATGGTATGTAATACACCTTAGAAATGCTTTTTCAAATGGAAAATTATCTACAGATAAATATATTAAGGGAAATCTTCACTTAATGTGGAGAACTGAACCAAGTAACCACTTCACTACATAAATGACCTGCAACCGTTGCCATGATTAGCAATTCACGTGTAAGAAGAGAGCCAGAACTCTAATGAAACACAATGGAACTGGAAAGCACTAGGCTACATTTCACATTAGACAAACCTCTGCCTTGGCCATCAGATATATTTGGGGATTTTATAGTTTGATTTATACATTAATATTCCTAACCCTTGGCAAAAAAATGTCACTGTCCACCAGGGGAGCAGGAATACAGTGGAAAATAGAGGAGTACAGCTACATGACGTATGTCTGATGGTGTTTTACCCTCAAGCACTGATGTTTTCAGTAGGGAAAATTGCTATAAAGAAGCTTACAACAGAAAATGCTCTTTCCCACCCCTAGGTGTTAAAAAACCTCAATCATTAGAATCCCCAGCAGGAGAATCACTCCAAACACCAGTGAAAGGAGAAGCATGACCTACCTATTTTGTTGAATTGAGAGTTAGGAAAGAAGGTTCTAGTCTGCATGGTTCATTTTGCAAGTATTAAAGCATCCTATTGCACAGTACACTCAACTGATCTTAGCAAAAACAAAACAACCTTGATTATGACCTTAAACATCATCAACTTTTTCTGAGTCACTTCAGTGAACACAAATTGAGACAAAAAGGGAACATTTCTTAATCTTCTATGTTAACTTTGCTGTACAAATAAGGCATAGTAGACACATGAAAACTGGGGTTACACAGACACACAGATTTATAGCTTCTCACCTATTCTCAATGTGCATTTGAAAATATGCAGGTTCCTGTGGGACAAGTTTCTGTTCCAACAGTTTAACATAGTTTTAAACACATACATCGATTTCAGTGAAAGAAGTAACCCTTGATATTAGTATTATCAGTTGTTACTAACCACTAATAATTAGTGGTTATATCCTTCATATTAGTGTTATTACTTTGCCTTCAAGACACATTTGACATGCATGGGCTGGTATGAGCTAAACACTCTCTTTCCTCACCATGAATAAAGTCATTCTCACCCAGAACCTGACAGGCTGCATTAGCTTTCCTTTTCCAGTAAATTCAAAGAGATCAGCCAAACAGCCTTCCTGTATCTTGGTTAAGTTGTCCAGTTCCATAATCACAGGAACTACAGCTTGAGTCCAACATACAGAATACCACAAATGATGATTTGAATGCATAGTCTTCTGCCTATACACAGAAACCCCCCCTACACCTCCTGGGCAAGATTATGCAAACAAGACCAACCATGCATTAGTACCACACATGCCAGTAAATCAGTTTGATCACTAACCTCTGGCCAGTTCTTTTCTTAATTTCAGAATAGCATCAATGGCACAGTCAGCAGCAGCATATGCATGAGGTATAGTAGTTTTAGACTCTGTTAATCTCTTAGCAATAACTCTTCGAATGTTGCTAGCTGGGATTTCAGTGAAGGTGCCCTGAGAGAAATCATATGCTGACTATTAGATATCAAGAGAGCAAGTTAACTTTCAAGGAATCTCTTGAAATAGTGACTACAGAGAGCAAGAAAACAGGAGATTCTGTAAAAAAGAAAAAATAATTTTGCATACTTAGTCTATAGCACACATACTACAGAGTAACACACAACAAACTGCAGTATGGATGTTCTGATACAGTTATAGAAACTTTTTTTTCTGTATTGGAAAAAAACCCAAGTTTGAGCTTTCTGTGCTTTGTTTGGTTCTTTGTACAGTACAATTCCTACTGATGTGCATTTCAGCACAGGCATTTTTCCTTTTAAAAAATCATTTGTTATTTCTAACATTTCAAAATAACACAAACTGTACTTAGGTGCTATGAGGTTGTAAAATAACTCTGCAAAGCAACCACTAAGCCTTTTCCTTCCTTGCTTCTTGACAACTTATCAATGGACATTTACATATACTTGATATTGCAGGAAAACAAATGAAGTACAGTAAAAATAAACCAGGACTCAAGTTTCTCTGAGTTTGGAAACAGACAGTGACATCCTGACCCTGCAGGTACTCAGGAAGGATGTACTGTTGATTTCCAAACCAGTGGCATCATCTTGTTTGGGGACTGAAATAAAACTGCTGCCTCTCTGACTCTCCTCTTTCCAAGGTCTGCCATTTTAAGTTTATTTTCAGCTTCAATTTGTAAGTTACACAAACTAGTGTGCAGACCACAATTCTGAGAGCTCTACAGCTCAAATTACATTGCTTTAGAATGACTCAAACATACCAAAAACTCAGCAAGACTAAGCTTTGCATCTGGGTGGCTTTACTTTCTCTCTCTCTCGCTCTTTCTCTCTCTCTCACTCTCTCCAGTTTTGGAAATCTTACAGGAACATTTAGCTGTAGCAATATTGAGGACTTAACAGAAGAATTACCAGTGCAGCAGGTTGTCCTGGTGTGGAAACTGGTGGAACTGCTGGTCTTGGATAAGCAGAAGTCCCAGCTGCTCCTTGCGAAGCAGAAGGCACTTCAGTAGGCTGTGGAGGAGCTGGAGAAACCACAGGTTTCAATTCACTGGGTTTGCCCTTCTGATGCTCTTGCAGAAGTTTGAGAGCATCCCTGGTGATCAGAGACAGTGAAATGGTGACAACAAAGAAATGATTTCCAAAAATTCCCAAAGGATTGCTATTCCATCACTTGAATTCATTTGCCACCACTGTGCATTTAAATTGCTGCTGTCAAACCAAGCATTAAGGGGATTATTATCAGCAGATAAGAGTTTTGTCTTTTGAGATCTTTTCAGTAAATTCTTGTTAACTTAAAGGGCTTGAATATGCAGTAACAGAACACTCTGGTGTAAGAGAAGCTTAATTGTTAGTGTACAAAGTCATCTGTTAAGAGCAATAACAATTCTTTGTAGTAAGACAGCAGAATACTATCAAAAGCTGTTTCATCTGTTGCATTTGTAACCACTTGAATTGAATGCAATTAATTAGCCCTCAGAAAACTGAGTAGCACATTTATTATTAATTTCTCTGCACCCTTCTGACATCAATATGGACAAAAAGGTGGAGACAGTACACAGGTCCTATACCTCACATAAGCCATTTGAAAGACAGCCCCACACTAAAGAGACAAAGCCAAAAACTGAGTAACATCCAACAATTCCAGGTGTGGCTGAACCTTGTCTAACTCCGTAAGCATTCTCTCAGGGTCTCTAGAATGATCTAGCTACCACCAGAAAACTTCCCCCTTGTGGGCACAGCATGACAGACATAAGCAAACTCCCATCTTTAAGCTATAACACTCTAACACCCCAGATGCATTGTATTTAAAAAGCTACCTGCTAACCAATAGCACCAACCAGGCTAAGCAGCAGAGGCTACACTGACATCACCACTGCTAACTGCAAGGGAAATCAGCTGTAGAAACACCTCTGCTTTGCAGTTGGAACTGCTCCTGTCCTACCAGCTTGTTAGAAGGACTCTATCTGCCATAGATCTCCACTCTTTATGCTCTAGATCCAATTACAAAAGTTTGTATCATATATCCTAGATAAATATCAGTTCATGAAAATATCACCACAGCCTCTACACAAAGGTTTATGACATAAACTGGTAGAGGAAATTAAAAATGACAAAAATAAATAAACAAAACCCAGAATTAAAAGCATACCATGGCTTCAAAACATAAGCCATAAATACTAACCAACAGAGCTATATTAACATCATTAGACTACTGCTTGAGTGACAGTCTGGTCTAACAAGTGAGAGTCAATATTTCATGTGTTATAAGATTTCTGCAGAAAGGACAAACTCTTAAAAACAACATTATGTGTTCTTAGTCCTTCCTAACAAAGCAGCACTCCAGAACCAAGAACTGAAAACTGAAAAGTTCTTGTGTTCTACAGAATGCCTGCTACTGACTGCTGACTTGCTTAAGTTTTTTGTGTCAACACACACTTCAGCAAATAATCTGAGAAATAAGGAAAGACCGAACTCAGGATGTAAATTTGTCATGATTAAAATTCCTTGTTTTCCCAAATTTACATCTTAGCCAAAATTTATTATAAAAATAAGTGGTTAGTATTTACCATTCCTGTATCAGGGAAGAGATTTTATTTCATTGAATTAAAATCATCTCCTAGCATGACAATTTGAGACCAAAAAAAGTAACTGCATGACATAATACAACTTTCCCAATTAATATATAAGAAGCTACCATAAGGGTTTTAACTTGGCAGTTACAAGACAGACCATCTGCTCATCACATTCTGCTCATCACATTCCATAACACATAAAGCTTTTATAGCTTCTTATATATTTTAAAGTTAAGGAAATGCTCTAACATTACTCCCATATATTATGCAAATGACAAAACCCAGATGGTCTTAGGACCTATCACAGCCACATTAAAATGTGTTATTCATCTTGGTGGCTTTTAGTGTGTTAACTGAAAAAAATGTTCGGTGGACTGTTCAGTGGGTAAGGAATTCGCTAGATGGTCGCATCCAGAGGGTAGTAGCCAATGGCTCAAAGTCCAGATGGAGACCAGTGACAAGTGGTGTCCCTCAGGGGTCTGTACTGGGACCTCTACTCTTTAATATTCTTATAAACAATATTGGCAGCAGGATTGAGTGCAGCATCAGCAAGTTTGCTGATGACACTAAGCTGTGTGGTGCTGTTGATAAGTTGGAGGGGCGGGATGCCATCCAGAAGGACCTGGACAGGCTGGAGCGGTGGGTCCAGATGAACCTCATGAGGTTCAACAGGACTAAGTGCAGGGTCCTGCATCTGGGGTGGAATAATCCCCACTATCAATACAGGCTGGGGGACGAGGAGATAGAGAGCAGCCCTGCAGAAAAGGACTTGGGGGTGTTGGTTGATGAGAAGCTGGACATGAGCAAGCAGTGCGTGCTGGCAGCCCAGAAGGCAATTCGCTTTCTGGGCTGCATCAAGAGAAGTGTGACCAGCAGATCGAGAGAGGTGATTCTGCCACTGTACTCTGCTCTGGTGAGACCTCATCTGGAGTACTGTGTTCAGCTCTGGAGCCCTCAACACAGAAAGGACATGGACCTGCTGGAGCGGGTCCAGAGGAGGGCTACAAAAATGATCAGGGGGCTGGAACACCTCCGCTATTTGGACTTCCCAAATACTCACTAGACCTCTAGCAAGACAGGACAGTAATGGAGAAAGATGAGACAGAGAGGTAACAAACATGAGAGAGAGCTGTCTGCTCCCTAGAAAACACATCAGAGCTTGGTAAACATTTATTAAGCAAAAAACCACCTTACCAAGCTGTGACTATTAGAAGTATGCAGATTCTAACAACTCTGTTACACTTCATTAACCACTAATTACAGAAGTGGGCAGTCTTAAACTAGGTATTTTGTGCTCAAAACACACTTGGTTTGAAATGGGCAAGTTAGAGGCTACACATCCATACCCCTTCAAAGCATTAAGCATCCAGTGGTGCAACAGAAGATGCAGAGACTGGCATCAACTGCTGTCACTAAATTGTCCTAATCCCCTCATCTGATTACTGAACTCACAGATTTCCTGGAAGGATGAAAAAGGTGAGCAGAGAATGTTACACATCAGAAACTTCTAGGTATCATGCTGACTGCACTTGCATCGTTACAGAAGGAGCTCATTCCTCCCTAATGGCAGCTGACAAGCTGCACACAGCAGAGGTGGCACTGTAAGCCTGCACTCAGTACATACACAAAAAACTCTCTGGACAACCAGCACTACATACGTGTGCCCTGAGCCCTATCTGCAAGTTGAAAATGCAGAGCTGAGCACCTCTGAGATCCCAAATCACACCAACGTAGTGACAGCTGGGATGAACGTACAGAGGGGAAGGAACATGGCCTCAAGAAAAACACACTTCTTTTGGCAACAAGCCCCCCCCCCCCGCCCCGGACCTTTTTATGGGTGCATTTATAAATCTCTAGATCACCAGTCAAGAGGATGAGAAAGGACTGAAGTACTCTGAAACAACTTGAACATAGCTCTCCCAAACACAGTGCCTGAATTGATGACTGGGAACATTGTGCAATCTCGGAGGGAAGCTGAGAGTTACTTTGTACCAACACTTCAGTGTTCTAGTGTATTCCCGAAGAAAGCAGAGGAACACTGCCTAAAATAAAAGCTGCCACTCCAATTCAGCCTTGCACAGATGTGTAAGAGAAATGAAGTATCAGCCTACTAAGGGAGTAGATCATGGCAAAGAAAACTATTAAGTGGAAACTCATACTGCTGTTTGAGAGTGAATTGAATTTAAAGATAGAAGGCTGGGGGGAAAGAATCTTTCTGGTTTACACAACTCACTGCCTTTGTTTCTTATAGCCTGGTGAGGTGAACCCTGTTCGATGAGGAAATCAAGAAGTGCAAAGTGACCTAGCAGCAGTCCCTCAAAGAATCAATTTCTAGTCTACTCAGAAAAGAGATCATGAGCCACTCAGCTGTAAAGCAGGGCATGTATTTCCACAGTTATCTCAATTTACCAGCAGAAGTATTTCCCTGAATACATCTGTAGCAGCTCTCTACAAAAATCTGAAAACATTTCATTTCAAGCTAAACATAATAGCAGAGCCTGTAGGCATCTGAAAGATCAACACCACCTCAAAGGAACAGTTAAAAACACCCCTCCTGTCAGTCTATACCTTAGAATGACATTTCCAAGTCCAATCTTTGTATGGAAGAAAGCACTTTAGCACTATTTGTTAGATTATCCTTATACCCACAGAAAAATCTTCTCCATGACATCTACTGAGTGTTAATTAGTTAGCTCATGACAACTATGCAGTGTTAATTAGTTAGCTCAGAGTCCTAGAGGGTTTCCACCTGCCATAGCCTAGTAACACATCATAAATTACCATGACACTTACATAATTAAGGAGAAACTATCACTGATCATCTGCTGTTATATAGGATGTTACATCTATTCCACTCCTTATCTTATCTCAACTCAGCTAAAGATGATAGGAAAAAAAAGAGTTGTGAAAAAACAGCAGACTTCCACTGTTCGCTTCTCTGGCTTCAATTCCAAGTTACACTGACCTGGCTGTCTTTGAATGGAACTCAAATTACAGCAGGTAACAAGGTTTGTGTAGGTGAATGATGGCATTTGTCAAAAGGAATCATTTTACTGAGAACAAAACATTGAATATTCCTGTCAAAATCTTCATAGAATCATAGAATCATAATCTCCAATAACATATACACTAATGGGAAGGTAACACACCATTTCAGGCCGAGGGCTCTGGATCTGACATGTTTTTATAGACAAGTTTCTCTCTCCAAGGCTTGAGTTCTAATCATTATACTAGAATACGGACCCTAAACCACAGGTTTGTAAACAAAACATCCTTTAAATCAAAGATACGGGGGGAAAAAAACCCCAAAGATCAGAGAAAAAAGCACTCCAGATTTTTTACCATTACACTTCCTTGCTCTCCACAGGCTAATAAAGAAGGGAACAAATTAAACCCTGACAGACTTCATAACTGAACTTCAGTGAAAGAAGCAAAAGATCTGAAGGAAAAGGAGTTGAAAACAGGTCATAGTTTTTTGTTTATTTTCGCTCTGAACACATCTCTGAGTAACAAACCTCTTCAGATCCATAATGGTAGCTAACAGTAGTACCTAGGAGTTGATGGCCACTATCAGGCTGAGAGGCAGGAAATGTTACAGGAGTACCACACAGCTCAGATGGGATATAAAGCACATTTGTTGGGGGTTTGTTGTTTTGTGGTTCGTTTTTTTCCCCCCCAAATTAAAGGTTTCTTACAGTATTTCCTAACCTATTCTCCTCAACAGGTTTTTCAAACCTAACTAAACCATTCCCCCATAGAAATAACTGGGGGAAAAAAAGCTGGCTTTTTCAATAAATGCACTTCTCAATTTCATGGAGATTGCTCTAGCTTCAAAGAGGTAAGGGAGTGTGAGGTTGTAGCTTTATGGAACATCTACATACTCTTTAGTGAAGATGCCTCGAGGCCCAGAAGGTGTAATATTGCTTGGATCTAGTCCATGTGTCTCCAGAATGTTGCGAGCTGCTGGACTTAAACGAACCCTAAAGTAATGGGGAGAAAAAGAAACTATTTAAACAGGAAGATTAACTTCTTTCATCTAATGTATATGAAGAGAAACTCCACAATATATGCTCTGTTTCAGAAGCAACAGCTGGGGAATAAAACAGTTCTTTACAAAGGCTGTGATCCTAACACTGAAGTTAGGCTCTGCCACTTCATCAAGCTTTAATGCAAGACTTAATCCTTTCAAGTATCCTCTCCTTAGATCATCCTCCTACTACAGGTAACATATGGACAATGACCTCAAATAGTTCTCTTCCACTTGCATGAGAAGAACCTAAATGCTGATAGCAAAAGTAAACACAGCAAACCAGACAGGGAAAGGTAATGAGGTTTGGGGGAAAAAATAAAAATCCCCAAAAAACCAAAAAGCCCAAAACACCCCAAACCAATTTACCAAAATTAGTTTGCTATCCTTTGCTTTAACAGGCTGTAACTGTACAGCTTATGTGTTAACACAATTCACTCCAAATAAGGAGCAATATCTCCAGATAAGGTACATTCTGCAACACAAACCAGTGATTTATAGGTTACCACCACCTGACAATCACTTTGGGTTCATTTACTCCTCTAAGCTCTTGGCTATGCTTAAGAGCATCCTAACAGATCAAAACCAAGCTAAGCAAAAGTATGTAAACCTACACTTGTGAGGTTTTTGCATTCCACCATTATGAAAATAAGAACATTTTCTTCTAATATCAAAAATGCAAGAGCTTGGAAGGCTTTTGGAGTGGGCCATCAGTTTATTTTATCTCCTATAAAGAAATCAACAGAAAGTAAGTTATAGGTAAACTGAGCATCTGATGCATAAGCATTAGTGTCCATGACATATAACCACAAGTTCTTCCTCACCTAAGCTCAGACTCCTTCAGAAGGCAGTTATATGTCAAAATAAAAGCACTTCCACAGAGGGTGTTCAAATAAACTATGCTGTTCCAAAGAATCTATTGGGCACATAAGCAAAGGGCAGGCAAGCTTTATTACCTCACAATCCCTTGATCTAACAGCTTAATAACAATCAAAAAGGGACAAAAGATTCTTCTTGGTGCAGCACTACAGATCTAAGGAAGTTTCACTTCGTAACAAACAAACTCACTGCAGCTTTCCAGGTTGTTGTCCCAGTTTAGGAGGGGCTGACACTGTAGGAGCTGCAGGAGCTGAGGTCAGTGCAGGTGCTGGTGGAGCCAGGGAAGATGGATCACTACCATCAGCTGGTATTTCAACTTGTTTCCAGTCCTGTCCTTCCTCTACCAGCAGAGCAATCAGTGAGCCCAAACGCACATTTTTGCTTCCTTCCTCCATCTAAATGTAAGGCAATGAGAACATGAAGTTACAGATTGCACTGTCTGGACTAATGAACTTGACAATGACACTTCCTCGAAATAGATCCCATTTCAGTCCTACTATTAATGACTCATGTCTGAAATTAATTACCATGGCTATTATAAGGTGAGGAATATTAACTTATGCCCCCAAATCCCATACATCTCAAGTCAGCATTCAGAAACCAAAGCAAGCACGTTACAGACTAGCAAGTACCTCCAAGAGTCAAGTCACATTAGCTACTGAAAACCAATGTGGATGCCTGATCTTTGGTAGCAGAGCCTGAAAACTCTGCTAGACCACTGAGCAGCTATACTTTGAGGTTATCTGCCCTGCATCTAGCAGTATTAGTTTTTAAAACACAGGCCTGTAAATCCTAAAGCTAAGGGAACAAAGAGGCCAAAACCTCACAACAACAGTGCCCCATTACTTCATTCTGATTAAGTTTTGCTTTCATCTAACCTTCAGCTCCAAGTTTCTCTATTTTAACTTAACTGGTGCCAAACAACAAGTCTGCCCACCAAGAAAGTGGTGTGCAAACCACTGGTTCACAGACCATCTGAACAGAAATCAATATACATATAATCTAACTCCACTGGATAAGGCAAATCTATTCTAGGTGTTTCTTTAAAAACAAAAAGATATCTGTTATCACAATCTCTCCCTGATGCTTTAGCAGATAAAGCCATGGTAGTGGTGTTCACTCCACAACCTAATGAAGGGCTCCTCCTGCAACCTCCAAAACAGCTGCAGAAGTACAACTTTTCAGGTTCCCAAAAAGCAGTAACATTTCCAGGACATGAGGACTACAGGTAGTCCAATAAAACTTAAGACTGTCCCAGCCCAAATACAGTTGATTCCCTAACAAAGGAAATGGACATTTCCACCATAATAAAGCCATACTGCACCTGAAGGGAGAATCCCTACCAGTATTTTAGCCAAGATGCCATCATCACTGGATTCCATGGTAATCACTGCTTTGTCTGTTTCAATTTCACACAAGGCATCTCCAGCATTCACTGTTTCACCTGCAAAATAAAACAGAATAATACTCAGCCTAAGCTTCCTTTCAAATCTATTTCAACTTAGACATGTATCAGTATAATACAGTCATTTTACATTCTTTGTTAATATATTCTAGAGCTAGCTGATCAGTAGTTATCAGAGTGGATCCTTCATTTCCAAATAACACTAAGATTCAGAGAAACTGCAGCAGTAGAATATTAACAATACTGATGCTGACAGGAGCTTTTCCAAGAGAAAGTACACACTCAGTGAAATGGATCTGCAGAATACCATCATTCAGCAACTCTGCCATGAATAAAATCATTCTATATTCAATGCTAATCATAACGCAAAGCTAGCTATCTAAAAACTGTAATTTGAGACAATGGTCACAAGCAACAATATCTTGAACCAAGTATCAGAGCTCTCTAATTAGTGTCTAAACTACTGAAGATATCAAATATCTTCAAAATAAAAAACCTCAGGAATTTTAACCTCTTTGGAAAGCAGGCCTGGAAGCTTGTTTCCTCAATCTCCTAAATAGTTAAAATGGTCTTTTAGACATGCTTTCTGAAATATAACGAGGCATCAGTGTCAGAAATTGCTTTTGCTACATGAGCCAAATCTAGAATGAATTTTGAAGTGTACTGTTCCTTTGCTTTTGAAGAGCACTGCTAGTGTTTGATAAAGATGCTATGAGTCTTGATTCTTTCAACAGATCAATACTGACTAGATGGCCAACATTAAAATGGAAATTATTTTTAAAAAGTTCCAAGCTAGCTGAATGTCTGGGCCTCCAACAAAGTATTATAACCATTTCCTTACAGAGTACTGAAAAATAGGGACAATACATACCAACCTGACAGATGACTGCAATTTTTGTATGAAGTGAAACTTTATATGAATGATTTCCTCAGTATCAGAAATACTGCAATAGTATTATCTAAGTATTTAACTCCTGGTATCACTCTCTTGCACTTAAGCATCAAAAAAACCTATAGCAGGTTATCACCTGTATTTACAAAAGTAATTACCTCCTTTTCCAAGAGTACCTGAATTAAAGGGGAAAAGGGCATGTTGGATGATCCCTGTGATCTCTGCAGTCCTAAACAAAGGAAACACTCAAAACTCAGTCACTTACATAGTTTTATAGACCATAAACGTTCCTCTGAAAAAACTTGGCAGGGGAGTACAAAAAGCAGCACCTGATCTTTTGAATTTAATAACCTGGTTACTACACTGCATTCTGTAATAAATAGAGCATAAACAGTTTATAACTGGAAGCCCAAATTCCAGGCTCTATACCGGTGTTTTAATTACACTGGATCCTTCATTCAAGAAGAAGGTTCTTTACCCAGAGGGTTGTGAGGCACTGGAACAGGTTGCCCAGAGAGGTTGTGGCTGCCCCATCCCTGGCAGAGTCCAAGGCCAGTCTGGACGTGGCCCTGGGCAACCTGGTCTAGCGTGTGGCGTCCCTGCCTATGGCAGGGGGGTTGGAACCAGACGATGTTGAAGGTCCCTTCCATCCTGGGCCATTCTATGATTCTACTTCACAGATGTTAGGAAATCAAACTGCTGGGCAAATTCTGCAGCTTAAAGAGCCAAGACAGGCAAACAGAAAAATGCTTCATCTTAATTATTCTCTCTCCCAACCTGCAATGGGACTTGAAGTGTTATGCACCATTAAAAATACCTTCCTCCATGTGTTTGTCCCACATGACATCTCTCTTACATTGGGTACCTGAGGCTGCTCACAGAAATCTAAGGATTTCCTTGTGCAGGGAAGGGCAAGAGGAGAACTGTCCTGAGAAGACCTTTTTGAGAACTGGGCAAACCACTTCTCTGGTACTTGTTTGTTTTCCTTTCACTGTTGCAGCCAAGAAGTGGTATTAAGTTTGGAAGGCAATTGATTAAAATGCAATTTTAAGAAGAATGCTTCATAGCAGCATTGAAAAAATCTCCTGTGTGATTCAGTACCCAAGCACAGTAGAAAGGATCATAGTTATTTTCATTAGAGACTGCAAAATTTATGACAGCTCCTAATTCATGCCCACTTTGATAAGACTGGAAAGAACACTTTTGCAGAGCATATCTTTCATCCTTTCTGATGAGAGCAGTATTTAGAACAGAAGTTGCCTGAATGGCAGCTGTGCATGAACATTTATGATGACTTTGGAAAATCTTGAGTGGGATTTGGTAGATTTTCTTCTTATAGCTAGGCTGAATGATTAGGATCTCTACTGAAGCTGAGTTTCCTTCTAGGAGATCACAGCCAACAGACAGGGATCCAAATCACAAGACTAGATCACTGCATTCCTTAATGAAAGTTTTGAAAACCAGACCCACGCTGACTGAGCATAGGGACTGAAGTCCCTGGAGGTGATGTCTCAGAAGGCAGCAGTTACACTGCATGAGGAAACTGCTAGCACTGTTGTCTAGTCTGTCTTCTGCCCACAATAACAACATGATTTCAGTCTACTGAGCTGTCAAATCTATCATCTTTCATTAACAGTAAATTCATATATATTCTATTATATATGGATCATGGAGCAAATTCTCCTTGAAGGTCTGATAAGGCACATGGAGGACGGGGCAGTGATCAGAGACAGCCAGCATGGCTTCACTAAGGGCAAATCCTGCCTGA